>PVKE010005914.1:0-56652 GCA_004027555.1 Craseonycteris thonglongyai
AATTGTCTCCTTCTGTATCAATCCTTTTACTTGCCAAATAAATGGAATAGAACTAGCCGCATGTATTGCAGACCTTGTTCAGGGGAAAGCAGAAGAACTAGAGTTAGAAATTTTGAACCTTAAGAACGATATTTTGCTAAAATCCTTAATATCAGAGGACTTATGGAACATAGTCGACAAAGAAAAGTTCCCATTTTTTAAAAAAGTGGCATATAAAATTAAATCGTTTTTCGGGTCAATGTATTTATGCAAATCTTTGTTTTCAAGCATGAATTTAATAAAATCACGATATAGATCTCGACTTACCAATGAGCATTTTTTTTTAAATATTTATTTATTTTTATTTTTATTGCTTTTTGACAGAGAAAGAGAGATACAGAGACAGAGACAGAGACAGAGAGAGAACTGAACTGGGGGAGCTCCTAGTTTAGCATATGGTTCCGCACGGGCCGGGGCCGGGATTCGATCCCTGGTCCCCGGCGCTGCAAAGTGAGCGCTTAACCCACTGAGCCATCCCGGCTTCCCCCCGATGAGCATCTTAATAATTGTTTGCTAACAGGGTTGTCATCATACTCTCCTAATTACGAGGCACTGGCCAATGAAATGCAATGCCCAAGATCACACTGACAGATTGGTTTTTTTTATGTTTTCTTTTATGTTTTTTTAAATGATTTTATTATACATGTGTTTTTTTATTTACTTTGTATTAAGTTTTGTATATATGTTTCTTTGTGTGTATATAATTTGTACAATAAATTTATTATTTTTAAATTATTTTTATTATTTTTTATTCTTGTTCAATAATAAATATCCTTAGAAATAGCTGGTGCCCGCCGCCCTACTGATATTTTAGAATGCGCCCTAGGGTATAAAAAGGTTGGGAACCCCTGATGTAAATAATCTTTTGGGAAACCTGGAGAATGTCATTTACACCCACAGGAAGATAACTTGGAAGGGTATGAAGTAGGTGTGGCATGTGGCCAGATGAAGGAGTGTATTTTTGCCAAATTCAAATATCTAATGTAGTGTATAAGTGCATTTTGTCTCCTGTCATATACAATTCCTACTTCAGAGTTTTAAAACATGAAGAGAACCACCAAAATATCAAGTTTTAAGTGTTTTGATTCTTAAAAATAGAATACCTTTTATGTTTAGACACTGAAGATAAGGTGAGGTTCCTGCTGCAAATGAATCCTGCTGAACCACTGCTGAACATGTTTGAGGAACTGTGGAAAACAGGAGGGGTATATGCAAGCAAAGGGTTGGAAAACATGGATGTGATTTTAAAAGGAGGGATGGAGGCAGTTTCTCAAAACCTACATATCAGTGAATCTCAAATCAACAGTGATAAGGCTCACTGGGTTCCTAATGATTCACCAAGGAATAGAACATGTAGATGAACACCATTCCCTTTTCTGAATGAGTTACTGGGCTAACCAATTGGGCTAATTAGGACGTCTGGACTTCTACAGGATATTTGCCAAGGTATTACATAGCATCCTAGTGACTAAATGAAGAAACATGAGCTAGAAATTAAAGGTGTTGACAACTTGTTGAACGGCCACACCCAGAGGATAGCAGTGAATGATTAGTGGCTGTCTGGAAAGACATTTCTAATGGTGATGCCTTGGTTTTGTTACTATCAACATTAAAAAAAAAATTAGGCATTAGAATAAATAGAAAGTGCCTAGTCAGATTACCAGTGACACAAGTCAGAATTTCACTTAGTAAATAAGTGAGATGACAGAATTAAAATACACTCCTCATTCCAGATTGCAAAAGAAAAAAAAAAAAGTTGATGGGATAGAACACATTTAATGAAACTGCATTAATAGAAATAAATATGATGTTGTGGAGGTCTAAAAGAAAAAGATAGAACCCCACCTACACAGGTACAGGATGGGGTACATGTGACTTGGCTTAGATAGTTAAGACACACTTAGGGATTTGAAGTGTCACTCCGAGATAGATGCCACACAAGTAAATTTAGTGTTAAGAGAAAGACCGTGCTTGGAACAAGGATATTGCTGATTGTGTTTTATCCTGTGCAGGTTAGATTACACTTCAAGTTTACAAAATGTTAAAAAAAATTGGAGCACGTTCAGAGGAAAGTGACTAGGGCATTGAAGGAAGAAAACCAAAGAGAAAGAGGAAGCACTGGAAAAGAGCTTGTTAGTATCCAAGAGAAAGTAAACATTTCTATAGTCCAAAAATTTGCTTCTAAGACCAATAAGTGGAATTTTCAGAGAGACGTAGTTTGATTTAAGAACTTCTTATCAACTAGAACAATCTGCTGTTGGGAGACCAAGAGATCCCCATCATCAGCTGTGTTTCAGTGTCATTTCCATAATCAGACAAGTGTAGGATGATCAGTCATGATCTTTAAGGTCCCTTTTAACCTTGAGCGTCTTTATTTCTAGAATTGTTTACTAATCATTACACAACGATATTGACTTACCTTTTTTGGGTCACTTTTAGGCTGTGCTTTTAGGAACTGTGGTAATGGAGCAATAGAGACCTTATAATCTCTCCCTATTCCAATGTGAAAGCCTTAGAGAGCAGCCCACAGCACTTCAAAAGTTCCCATCTCATTTCTAGATGTCAGCAAGGAAAGTATAGGCAAACTGTGGCAACTGTTTAGTTAATACATACAAGGCCAACTGGGTAAAACCATCATGTGGAAACTGCATTTCCAGTTTTATCTGGTAGAGGGATCATTCAGTACATGCATGAAGTTTGCCATTCGTGCTGTCATTTAGCAGAATGCCATTATTATCAATGATCATTTGCTTATAATAGTCAATATCAACCTTTCAGTGTTAAATTAAAAAAATAACTGGTTATTACTGAAAGTTCTGATTACTCTGTTGCATTAAAAAATGCTTCCCAGTTTGGAGTACAGTGAGGTTTAGGTAATGTGAGTGGTAGTCACAGTTTATATTTGGCACAATGAAATGCTACCTGTTTTAGGTAAATAAATCTATTATTTCAACCATAACACATTCAAGAGACAAGAAATATTAACAACATGTTTTTTCTTTGTAGTGCCTTATATTAAATATTTGCTGATCAATACAGTTCAGATTTGTATTGAATATTGATTCTATGTTTCATTGCTTTTGGTAATTTTCTAAAGTTCAATGGTATACATTTACCAAAGGAACTAATATGGCAAATTTTTTATCAAAATAGTTCACTGTGAAACTTCAGAATTATTTTTGACCTTAGCATAATTCTTTATGCACTTTAAGTATACACAATGGAAGAGGTACCAAACAACATAAGAGTTAAATATTTTCTAACAATACTAAGCTCAGAAAAAAGCTTACATAGCATTTTTTTCTGCTTGCTTTATATTTATATTTGTGTCACAATACAAATAGGGCTTTTACAGTCTAAGATTAATGCCATGGTTTTCTATGTTCATTCTATATCATCCAAAGTGCAGTTGGACTAAACAAAAACAAGAAAATAATCAGCCGATGCTGAACAGCTCATTGTAAAATATTCATTGACATTCTCAGTCAATATCAGAAAAATGTTCCAGAATATACGAGTACCTCACCATTTTTATTTTTGGTAAAACTTCATAGAACTGTTGTGATGATTAAATATAAATATATGTAAAGCTCTGCCAGAGATTAGCTTAAGGTACTAGTTTATATGGAACACTTTTACCATTGCCCTTAGTAGTAATTAATAACAATATTAACAACCAAATCTACAGTCAAGGAGATCGTCCATTTGATATGATAGATGTCTGTTTTTTCCCTTTTCATCTCATGCTTTCCACTGGTTCAAAATAGCTGCTTAAAAAGTAATGAAAACTAATAACCTAATTGTTGTGCTTCCAAATACCACCATTGGCTTAGTATACAAAATCAGTAGTGGTGGACGAAATGGCAAGCTCAAGGACTAATCTAGCCATTGCTAATCTTCCTCAAACAGCCTTGTCAGATGTAATTTGCTCTTTGGCAACCCTGCTCACAAGATAGCCTCATTTGGAAGTAAAATGCCCACTGATGTTAACAAAGCTCTCCTGTTTAAATATAATAACAATCATGGTGTAGAAAGCAGGAATGGTTTTATTTAGGAAGTAGAGTTCATGAGTGCTTTAACCACGTTTATAGTAGTTAATGCTTCTAATAGAAAGCAACAAAGGCAAAAGTCAAGAAATCGCATATCATTACATAGTCTGTCTCCTAATTTTTCTTTTATGAATTTCATGATTCCATATGGGCTGCCTCGAATATAAATGTAAGCAATTGTTAATAAATTACTTTCAGGGAAACAAGCAGAATCTTTTCTCCATTAAAAGGTTTTCATCTATTAAATATTCTCATATTGTAGGGCAGATTAGATTTTAGTGTTTGGAGAAAATGAGATGCTGGAAGCTAAGATTACCACAAAATTACTGGGCCAGGGGATCATCCAGAGGTCATTTAGTTCATCTTCCTGTCTTTGTTCAAAATAGAATTCATAAGAGAAAACTGTTCATCCTTTTCTTGAAAATTTTCATCATAAACTGCATTTGAACCTTATCTGAGCTAGCCCTCTTTTCTTTCTTTTTTTAAAAAAACGATTACTTCATTTCTGAAGAAATTTTGAAAAAAAATTATTTGGGGGTTATATAATAAGGAACATCAGAGCTACTACAGTGCGGAGGGCAATACTCTTGGGTGTTGTACTCAAAAGAAACAACCCTGAGACCTGCAAACACGTAGGGAACATTAAGAAAACACTAGCCTAGAAGAAACCTGGAGGCCTAGGAGAATGGGGAAAAGAATACGGTAGATCCAAACCTAGCACGGGGCATTTGGGATGAGAGTGACTTAGTCATTTGAAAGCATTTATTCAAAATGAGGAGGTATGCTGGACACTGAAATGAAGTCCTGTTTAGGTTATACCATGTTAATCTGCAGTGATGAGTTTTTCTTAAAGTAAAAGTTCTAATGTTTTAACTAGTTTAGGCAAAATCATTAACTGGAAGAGGGAAGGATGGCCTCATTAATAAATGACTTAATGCCATTTGAGAACTATAAATCTTTAAGATAAAAAATAATCTCTAGAATTTTTTTACATCTCTGAAACATGAAATGTAATACTCCTGATGTCTAACATGCACAGTTAAAATCCAAAATATTTCCTCTGTACAACACTAAGCTTATAATTATTATATTAATAGTAGTACCCTCACTTCTATCCCAAACAGTTCCAATTTAATAGATTTAAGACATTTTCATATTAGTTTTAGGTAAATAATATAAATGTATAGTTGGAAACAATTAAGACCATATTTCAAATAACAAAATGTAATAATGAGACTTGGGCTCCTAACTAATTATATAGCCAGACTAAATAAAGGGATCTCAATTGACAATAAAAGACAACTGAAACTGTTTGATAAAATAACTATCTTTTTTTTTTTTTTGGCTTTTCCAATTGCCTGATAAGGAGTATATATTGAATTCTTAAATTCATTACAAACAAATATCTTTGTGTTGTATTCATTTAAAAATCAGACTCCAAAATATATGTATAGCTAAATTACCAGACAAAGTGCCATTAATAGAACATCTGCTTCTTGGGCACGAGGATTGGGTTTAGACTTGTTCAGAAGAAATAGCCAATAGGACTGATGTTTATTCGCTAGCAGCTTCTCCTAGTCAGGGATTGTGTTGCTAGTAGTAGATTCAAAGCAAAGACACAGTCGTTGAAAAGGCATTGTCAGACCTGAATTTTAATATCAACTCTATTACTTTCTGGCTGTGTGAACTGGCACAAGTAAATTTATTTTCTCTGAGGACAGTGAAAGACAAGCATCATTTCTTATAAGCATTAGTTCTCTTTCCCATGGGGTGGGGAAGGCGTTGTGATAACATGTATGAACTGGCTATATTTTATATGTAAATATAGATGAGACATAATTCTCTCTAATCCCATATTTCAGAAGTGGGACTTCTACCTCTGTATGTGTGTATGGCTCGGTTATAACTTTAAAATGATCTCAGTGACAATATTTACATTAATTAAAAAGCTTCTTTATAGCAGAAGGCCCATATATTAGTTTATAATAAGAAATCATCATCTAATGAGTTTTATTGACTGCTTTATTTTTTACCTGTAAGTATACATTTAGCTATAGATAAAAATATAACTACCGTATTTTCCGGCATATAAGACGACCGGGCGTATAAGACGACCCCCTAATTTTACAGTTAAAACATAGGTTTAGGCCTATATTCGCTGTATAAGACTACCCCCCACTTCCGAGGCTGTAGTCTTATACAGCGAATATAGGCCTAAACCTATGTTTTAACTGTAAAATTAGGGGGTCGTCTTATACGCCTGGTCGTCTTATACGCTGGAAAATACGGTATATGGGAAGAAAAATTATAATCAGTATACTGATTACCAAGTGAATCTGGGTTCAGAATCAGGGGAGTGAGTTGGAAAGTGTAAATGGCCGATGTTTCCTCATGATGCTACCTCATGGGGTCGTCTTTCTCAGGGTTACATGTACTACGTGGTCCAGAAACCTCTGTTTTTAGGCCAGGATCTTTTTACCCTATCAGGGCTGGCAATGCACTGCCTATATTTGCCCATTTGAATTTCCCTTTTCTGTACCAACTCCCCTTTTCTGTACCAACTTACAAGAATACTTGTAAGAATTTTAAAGTTGCATATAGGCTAAGAGTTGAAATTGTAAGCTGACATACTTTTTATTAGTTAGCATGAAAATATGAGGTAATAATTGTGTAAATGCTGTACTGACTGCTGAAGCAAGATTGAGTTTAAGCAACTTCTCAATATGCAGTTCTGAAAAACCAGGAACACTTGGTATTTTAGGTAAGTTCTTTCTTTGAAAAAGAATACAGCGATTCTACTTAGCATGAACATTAGTTTTCTTCGGGTGTTCCATGAAAGACTCCCTTCTTGGAATGCTTCTTTTTGGCAAAAGCTAACAGAATTATATAAAAAGATGACAATCAATGAAAACAGCAACACCGTAATAATGGATTCTGGGATTATATACTGAGAACCTGGGGCTCAAGTCCCCCAGTTCAATGTATACAATAATGGTAGGTTCACTTATATCTCACGAGTGGTAGAAAATGAGGAAGTATAAGGGAGTCGTATCTGGTTCTCTGCCCATTTAGTTCATTGTTACACCAGAAAGTGACATAAATTCACAGTTTTCCTGTAAAGCTATCTAAAGACATGGAGTTCCCAGGGGAAAATGATATTTCCAATTTAGAAGCTGCAATATGGGTCAAATAAATGTAAATGAGAATAAGAAATGCTGTAGAAAAAGTTTTGGACTGGGAATGCCCTGGGGCATTAGATACTGCAACAATGGCATGTAAGCAAAGATGTAATAGCATTTTATTTGGGTATTTTATTAGTTGGAAGTATTTTTAAAGGAATGAAATTTCTATACATCATATATTTAATTTATACTCTAATATTTGAAATATTTCTTTTAATTATATGTGTATTTTTTTCTATTTTAACAACAGAGAATAAGATGTCTAATTTATATTTAAGGTGTGTGTATATATATATATATATATACCTTAAATATATATATTTAGTATATATATATACCTTAAATATATATATTTAATATATAAGGTATATATTAAAGGTATAATATATAAGGTATATATACCTTATATAATGTGTATATATATATACACACACATACATACACACACACACATACACATACATACACACACACATATATATCTATATCTATCTTTATTATGTGAAATATCTACAATGCCCACATAAGGATCAAGAATATATAACTCTGAGTTAGAAAACTGCATACTGAAATGCTGATTTCTTTAACTGATCTCTAAGCAAGAAGCCTGAGGAGAATATTTCAATGACATACTTTTGTTAATAATGCTCCTTGCTATTAAAAAATTCATTTTTAATAGTTCTATGCCTTGATTAAGTAGACAGTGTACAATAGATCAAATAGAGAGCAAATCATGCAAATTAAGAATATTACTTCATAATATAGTGTCTTATTGGTAGATCCGGAGTAATGGAGTTTATATTTCAGTATGTACAGAATTTTTAATAAAATTATTTTCATAAAATTCTTGTCATAACATTTCCTGGGTCTTTAAGCACTTTCCTGGTTTCAGTAACACATTTTAATTTAGAAAGAGCCAATTTCTGGATTCTGGAAGGGTTTAAATACCCATCACACACGGTGTATTTTAAATCATCTGCCTTTGACAGCTAACATTTCAATATTTAGACAATATCAAAAACTTTTGCATGTGAAATGAGGTCAGGAACTCTCTGTATTGATTTTTGTTGTTGTTGTTAGATGCCCACATACTCAGAAATAGCATCAGGATGAATATAATCTAACATTTTGATTTGGATTCAGAAATTCAGTTAAAAATATTGTCTAATTGAAAATTGTATGTTCAAGTGAAGTTAAAGTAGAAAAAGGAATTGTTCTACTTGATTGTTTTCATAATAGAAATAATGTTTAAATTAAAAAATAGATCAAAACAATGTTATATATTTAAAGATTTATTTTTACTGTTTTTTGACAGAGACAGAGAGAAGGGGAAGGGCCCAGAACAATCTCCATAGTTTCACATCATTGGTTTTTCCACATAGTTTCATTCAACAGTTGGGCGTGGGGCTGCACAGGGCAGGAACAGGGCCGGGGTCTCAGCCTGATGAGAAACAACCTGGGGAACTCCCCATTTCAGCATATGGGTCCGCATGGGCCGAGGCTGGGATTCGATCCTCGGTTCCCGGGGCTGCAAAGTGAGCACTTAACCCACTGAGCCATCTGGCTTCCCCTTTATTTAAAATTCAGGTAATATGGATAGTTGCAAGGAAAGTAAAATCATCCATAATTCTACCACTATTAATATTTTGATCAATATATCTATATACATAGCTATTAATATTCTTTCTGTAAAATGAGGTTATACTATATCTACTATTTTATAATTTTGGTTTTAAAAATATGTATTCTGGGTAACTTTAGATGTCCGTAAATACTTCTACATTATACGAGGGCTGTCTGGAAAGTACCCAGCCATGCAGCCATTCTCGTTATATCGGCAATGGCTGAATTTTTTTCCCAGACGTCCCTTGCACATATAAATGGCTGCATAGTACTCTATTGTATGTATTTATTACACGTTTAAATATTAAACACCTATAGTATACCAAGCATAGTGTTAAGCACTGTCTGAGCACACAGTGCCCTCTCTTCTGCATGGTCCCTGCCTTCATTAAGTTTACAGTCTAGTGGAGGAGACGGATATTAAATTATAACAAAAATATAATTACATCTAAGTAGGGAAAAAAAACAGGGAGCTATGAGAGCACTAATAGAGGTTACTGACCCAGTAACCTCCCCGTTGATAGCATTTGCAGAATTAAATGACAGATGACATGATGCAAAAATTTCCCCCTCACTTAAAGAATATGAAAACTGGGAGAACAGGAGTCCTGAAATAAGTATGTTATACATCATTGTTCAAGATATTCCTTACCTTCCCCAATAACCCTTGAGCTGTCTGTTCTATCCCAACCTGCTGCCATTACCATCTTCTCTTTAGATTCAGCCCTGCAATGCATTTTTTTAAAAAAAATCTTAGTTTTATTGGTTAAATGTAAGAGTCTTGAGATCAGTAAACAAAGGAGAATTTTATATAACAAATTATCATGAAAAGAAAGCACATTTCTAATTAATTAAAAAATTTGACTTTCTAAAATGACTGAACTTCTTGGTGGTTCATCCTCTTAGTAGTAAAATGATAGTAGGGGGTTATTAGGGGTATTTTGAGAACCTTGGACTTTAAACGCCACACACACTGAGAGAAGCTGTGTTAAAATCATAGCTCAATAGAGTGCAATGTAGAGAAATAAGGTGTGTGATAGTTTTCGGGGTTGCTGTCCTTTTTATTAAACCTTAATATATTATTTATCTGTGCTCAGTCACACTTCCCTATACAAGAAGCCACAACAATTGTCTTACAGATGCAAAAATTGACAAAGAAAACAAAAGAAATAAATGAAAGCAAAAAGAAGAAAGAAAGAAACAGGAAAGCTAGAAGCCCCATGATCCCAAGTTATTCTGTGAGCAGAGATAAATGATCACATTTGTTTACCCTTCCACTCTAGCCAAATGTAATTCTAAATCTTTGGTTCTTTATTTGACAGTTAAGATTTTAAACCTTGAAAATCCCCACACATCTTTTTTGTATCATTGGACAGATACCAACATGGTTATTTAACGGAAGGACCATTTTTCACCCACACAAACCAGAGCAGGGTGGAGAAAGAGGGATGGTTAATTTAAATACCTGAATTCAGAATTTATAGTGATTTCAAATCTCTGACTTAATGCTGCATTAACTACTGGTGGCTGCTTTACTGCCTTTAAACATGCATGTGTAATTGGATACTGTAATGCTTTGCGGGTAAAATAAATATCAACTCACACTAAAATAAATACTCTGCATGATGAAGTTCATGTAGACATAAATTAATCATTTACCAGTTAACCAATATGCACAGGAAAGAAATAGATCACTTATTAAAGGTTGCCTCATCTATAACATGGGGAAAATAAAATGCTGATATATTTTACTGTGTTGCTGTGAGGGAAAATATATAAAATTATTGCTAGCAGTTTATAAACCATAAAATGCAGTATGAACATTAAATTAATAATATTTGTACTAATTCAGACTCAATGCCCTCTGCATTAAATATATCTTTTTGCCTATTGAAGCATATACAACACCAAGCTGAGGCCTTTTATTTAATTTTTAATGGTGTCTTCAGAATTCTGCAAAGCTTCACAGAAGTTATTGGTTATGTTATAAACTTTTCAGTGGCTCACTCCTACCATTTCTAAGAAAAAGTCCTTGGTGGTTCAAATCCCCAACCTCATTTAAAAAGTCTTCTCCCAAAATGCTCTATGTCTTTCACTTGTAGAGATATAGTAGTAAAGAAGGGAACATGAGTTTGAAATGTTTCATCAGGCAGAAGTTATTAACGTGCTCTGTGTTTTCGCTTCTTCTAAACTATACAGTGACAGAGGGAAATAATGTTAAATTGAGGTGGGGTACTTTGGGTCTCTGCATATTGTATCAAACTGATCTGCAGGGCCAGTTTTCTGTGCGGGGACAGCAGCCTGGCCTGAAGCAGAGTCTCAAGGCCATCCTGCTGTTCAGGATGTTACAGGCTTTAGAGATAAATCAAGCCTGTGTTTCTCAGCTCAAGTTCAGAAACATCATTCAAGGGCACAGGGGAGAAATAAGCAACATAGAACATAGTTCCTTTATTCTTCTACTTACTACTTAAAGAAATATGGAGTCATATTATTTAGAAGACCAACTTGTACAAAAACTGTAATCCACTCAGCACATTTTAAAACATTGTCAGTGTCCCTTTGGCTCTGGATGAGAAAACACATCAGATGTTTCTCCACTTACTTCCTTTTATAGGGGCCTTAATAAAGAAATACCTTTTCATCTTCCACTGTGAAATGATAAATGACTGACTGGAGATATCTGAAATATTGCCAAATCTCCTCTATATATTATGTGTCACCAGCAATAATAAGCAGTGACTAATCTTTGGTCATGAACTACATTTATGGCTTTCTTGTCATCAGGAGGTAGGTATTTTCTTGAATCCAGTCTAAGGCTCTAATACTTATGCTAGTAGCATGTGTGCTAGAGAAAGTATATCTAAGTCCATAGAAAAACAATCCTCTCATTTTCTTTCATTTAACTATTTATAGAGCTTTGTATTTACATCTGTATTAACCTCTTTTTTTGCATCATGATTCACCCAGGAGTGTTTTTGATCAGGAATCTAATTTATCCCAGCCAGTTTACCGTTTTGATGATAACAGTTTCCTTTTCTAATAGAAAATGTAATAGGGAAAGGAATATGGCTAAAGTGCAAATCTATCCCAGTTAAACCTGATCAATATCAAAGGGAAACAGTGAAATCGTTTCCTTTATCTCCTAAATCGAACTGGGGATGGGGGAAATCAAAGTGTTTCTAAAGGAACTATACTGGCAGAACACCACAAGATAAATCTAACAGAAGGAAAAATAAGGTTTGGAGGGAAATGAAATAGGGTCAATAAGGGGTCAATAACTAGTACCTATCAGGTGTCTGCTGGATACCAGACACTGGAATAGGTGCTTGAGATACACTAGTCAAAATAGACAAAAACCACTGCCCTCATGGGGCTTATATTCTAGTGGAGGGAGACAGACAATAAATAAATGAGTATATTATATAATTCATCAGAAGGTGGCAAATATCATGGAAAGGAATAAATCAGGGAAGGAAAATAGGAACTGTGGAAGGGGTTATGTTTTTAGAAGAGTGGTCAGTGAAGGTCTTACTGAGAAAATGACATTTGAGCAAAGACTTGAAAAAGATGAGAGAGTAAGTCATGCAGATTTCTGGGTAAGAGTCTCCCAAATAGGAGACAGCAAGTGCAAAGGTCCCGAGGCAGGGACATGCCTAGTGTGCTAGCAGAACTGTAAGGAAGTTGGAGCGATTGCAGTGAAGTGAATGTGGGGAAGATACGGTGATCATGGTGAGCTGAAACATATATGGCCTTGAGGACCAATGTTAGAGGAGAGCTTTTACTGTGATTGTCACACAAGGAGCCACTGGAGGATTTTGAGTCAGGGAGCAAAGTATTCTGACCTATACTTTATTGGAAATAGACTGTAGGGGGCAAGGGTGAAAGCAAGGAGATTAATTAAAATAAAAAGTTCAACTCTCCTCTCTGCATAAGTTTAATGACTATAAGCCAGAAATTAATGAGAGAAAATAGTTCAAAACTATATGCGAGCACAATGAAGTTGTTAAATACACAAGGCTAAAACTGGGTGAAAGAGAAAATTCAATAAAGCAATTAATTTCATTTCATGGCACCAAATGCTAAGTTTGAAAACATTTTAAACTAAGATCATGAACAATCAATGATTAAAAAAATAACTATTAAGGTTTGAGAGCTTCAAACATCTCTTGCTGAGGAGTAGGTGAAAAATCTCCAGCCTTATCATGGCCTGGGTTGTCTATTATGATGTTGAGATCGTCTCCTCAGGTACCTTTCAGTCCTTTGCTTCTCAGGAGTTGGAAGTCGGGGAAAATTGAGGAGTTAATAAGAAAGCAAACCAAGAAGCCAAGAGCTTGGATTAATTTCATATATATATTTCTTTTCATTTCACCCCTCCTGCCCTTCCTTCCTTCCTTCCTTCCTTCCTTCTTCCCTTTTTATTAAATTTATTTGGGTGACATTGGTCAGCAAAGTTACATAAGTTCCAGGTGTATAATTCTATGTTCTGTATCATGAGCTTACCACCCAGAATCCGGTTTTTGTTTTTTTCCTTATGTATTTTTATTGTCAAATTTAAAACTTTGAATGATGGAAAGATAAAAGTAACAGTTGGGTTTTCTTTAGGGAACAGAGAAAATGGAAAAATAAAAATACCAACAATAGGTGAATTTAGCCTTATACTTAACCTTCCTGGCACTCAGAATTATTAGGGTATGAAATAGAGCTCTTTCCATCTCTCCTGGGCCATTTAAGTTTAGAACAAATTGGACCTGAAAAAGTGTCAAAATTCACAGTAGAAGTACCCACTCAGAGTGCCATTTCTTTCTCTGAAAGTAGGTTACTACATTCACCTTGGGAAATTTCTACTGAATTATAATTAGGTGGCTAATTAAAAAGTGGATTATCAACTATATTAAAATATGCCAGAAAGATGTGCACATCATTCACTCCTTAATTTAGAAAATCCACCTTTTCCTTTAAAAAAAATTCTCACCGGGAAATTTTATGTGTAATATGTACATTTTCCTTTTTCTTCTTAAATCAATTTTACTGAAGTGAGTCAAAGGTTTTTTTTGGTTGAGGTAATGGATGTAATTTGAGCTTCCTCTGCTAATAAAAATTTCTACACATCATAGTTAGTTTTTATAGTGAGAACTCAGGGCCATGATAATGATCCCTAGGCAATACAAGGTCCCCAGCAGAAATAACACTTTAATAATGAAAATAATGACTGCTACCATTTATTCACTGCCAATATATGTCAAAGGCTGCATGGTCATTTAATTCTCTCAATAACCCTATGAGGTCACTTTATGCCTATTAAACAGATGAGGAAACTGAGCTTAGAGAGGTCAGGCAACTTATTCAAGGTCACACAGCTTAAAGTTTATAAAGCTGACGTTCAAACTCAGGTTTGTTTGACCTCAAACACTTTGCGTTAAGTGTTTTCTGTCCTTAAAATGTTATAACATTAAGCCCAAACTATATTATTGCACTGAACTGATTGTAAAATTGATACCATTCATGTACCATATAAACAGTTAATCAGGATCTTATATTAATTAGATCATATTTCCTAGCCATGTGTCCAAACATCAGTTAAATTTTTTTTTTTTTTAAGATTTTTATTGTTTTTGACAGGGAGAGAGAGAGAGAGAGAGAGAGAGAGAGAGAGAGAGAGAGAGAGAGAGAGAGAGAGATACAGAGACAGAGAGAAGCAGGAGGGCCCAGAACAGTCTCCATAGTTGTACATCATTGGTTTTTCCACATAGTTTCATTCCACAGGTGGGCACGGGGCTGCACAGGGCAGGAACTGGGCCGGGGTCTTGCCCTGGTGAGAACCGAACTGGGGGCACTCCTCAGTTCGGCATATGGGTCCGCATGGGCCGGGGCCGGGATTTGATCCTTGGTCCCTGGGGCTGCAAAGTGAGCGCTTAACCCACTGAGCCATCCTGGCTTTCCCGAGTTAATTTTATAAAGTAAATAAATGATCACCAGGAGATCCCGGGCTATTACTAACACCCGAAGTTAAAAAGTATCAGTAGCTTGGTACTGTAAGTTACTTTTTTGTGTGTCTTTTTTCTATTGTCTTCTAATTTCTGAGAAGGTACAAATTAAACGATAGCCCATGAACTTTGATACAGTCCTATCTCTGAGTCTGCTAGACTAGTCAAGTATTAAGTGGGTCAGTCCATTCCTGAAGGCACTTAAAAATTGGCCACGTCATGTAGATAATTTAGCAGATAGTCATGACTGACTATGTTCAGGTGGGATTTGGAGCTCCTTCTCAAATAAATAATGACAACAATAACAGTATAATTAACATTTTTTGTGAGCCTACTGTGTATCAGATACTGTGCTTAGTACATGCATTACTTCACTTTACTCTGAGGTGTCTCAGTGTTGGTACTATTGACCTATAATGCTGGAAGACTTTGTTGTAGGGGGCTGTCCTTAGAAAGAGTAACAATATTCCTGGACTCTATTCCCCAGATGCCAGGAGCACACCCACCCGCTTTAGCTGTCATCTCCAGACATTACCAAATGTCTCCTGGTAGGCACAGTCGCCCCCAGTTGAGAACTTCTGTTTTATTTCCTCACCAATACTAGGAGGTTGGTACTAATTAGACTAATCCTATTACTTACAAGATAACTGAGTCTCCAAGAAGTTTCAGTAAAATGCCTACATTACCACCATGAGTCATAGAGCTGGAATGAACATAGCCTGCCTCTTGAATGCTGTTATTCTGTGGTAGAAACTCAAATGTGAAGATCTGCCCTCTTCCCAACCCTCTTTACTCCTATGTCTCATCACAGGGGTGGAGTGTGGAAAGAGAGAGAGGGTGCACGTGACACAGTGTACAGAACTTTTATTGCACCAGGGCCTTTTATTTGACAGATTAATTCCATTTTAATTGGAATTCTGGAAACTAATGGAAAAAAATTACAAGTGTTAGACGGTCTATTCTCAGGGTTTTGAATCTGTCTGATTTAATTCTAAGCTATTAGCATGTTATTATGGAGGAGTATTACATTGAAAATCAATGTTACACTAAACACTAATATTTTATTCAGTATTAAAAATTTATACAAATGATAATACAAGTGCTTTATTCCTACTTTCTTTAAATAAGAAATATTTCCTTAGGGCAATTCCAGCTACAAAGAAAATGATATCTTCTTAGGAGACTATTGGTATTATGCTTTACATAGATCATTACTTAAATGAATCAATAAGATTTAATTGAATGACATTTATTTATTATATAGTCTATGAGTTTTTTGGCATATCAAAAATTATTTTCCCTTTATATCTATATCTCATGTTAAGATGATAGGAAAAGTACATTATTGTCCAATACTGCTAAAAAGGATAAAATAACTGGATACTTATCCTTATTTTAGGATATTGGTTCTTCCTCCCTCCCTCCAGTCTGAGTTAGACTCCCCTCTCTCTCCCTCCTCATCTCTCCCTCCCTTTCTCTCCTTTTCTCCCTCCCTCTTTCTCTTTTTCCATTTGGTTACTCTACTTTCTTTTGATGCAAAGATAATCTTAGAATGGAATTTGAACCTAAATGTATTCAGACTCTGCATTTTATGACTTCTTTACAAAGAGGAACTAATAAACTTAGATGAATTAAACAAGAGAAATATCTAATAACCACCTAGAAATAGTTCAGTTAGGTATGATTTCAAAATGGGATTTTAGATCTGCTTTCCAAATTGTGTGCCCTTGCATGCCTTTCCCAGCACCGGGCTTTGCTATGCTTTTTGATTTTAGACTTTGGGCTGACTGCATGGACCTTGTAGGTCTTCCTGGCCCCTCCCTCCATTTAGCCTATTCCTGGGCTTCTACTCTCCTAGCTTCAGAAGATTTTTCAACCTTCCTAGCTAAGACAGCACTGAAAGATTCCCATAGTTTGGATTTAATGAAGGCATTTACAATTTTTATTACTTAGGCACTTTAATTCCCAACTTCTCAAATATTTGAAATAGGAGAGAACTATACTATGTATAACAACCCTCACTTTGTGAATTATAATCTATTCCTCAGTATTAGAAACGTTTTGCTCCATATTTTAGAAAGCTCCCAATTGGTTTGGCCGGCTCAAGCATTTAATATGCACATACCTTGAAAAAGCTACTGTTTGGGAAAAGGTTGCTTAAAATTCTAAAGGCGTTATTAAAAGTTAAAAACTGCCAGGCAAAATCAAAGCAAAAAAATTATTGAATAAATTAAACTAACTGAAAAATTAGAAATTGGAGATATGTTCAGCATAGTAATCACCATTATAAATAGGAAAATTTAAACTAAAAAAATAGCATTTAATGCACTGTTTTTAAAAATATTGATTGAATTTAATTGATAAGCATTTTATATATTTAGCTATTCTGAAAGTTTCTTTAATACTGAAAGACTAATGCCTTAATGAGAGGTATTATTACATGAATATATTTGAATCTGGCTTATGAAAAATAGGACTTGAGAATTTAAAATGTGTGCATAAAATGCAAATGGATTTAATTAACTGAAAAACCCATAAGACAGAACTTCTTCAAATAAGCAATTACTTTCGGGGCTAATAGTATAAATAGGATACTGATTCATTAGCACAAATGCCCATATGAGAAAAGGATCAGCAAATTTTATCTTTTAAGTTATTTATGCACACATGGTAATATCTCATTAATTTAGGGCTTCAGTAAATTTAAAAATCTTTTGATAGATTTTTTTTGTTTTTTATGAGCTGGACTAAAACTTACCTTTGCTATGCAAACACATTTATTTATAGGTAGATAACATATTGTATTTTACACATTTATTTTTAATCTTATGTACACTTCTTAAATGTAGAATAAACTATTTTCAATGAACCTCAGGCACTATACAAGCTCCTACATATATCCAATCTATATGCTAATAACAAAATGCTCATATGATTTATTTTAACAGGGCTCCTTAAGGATTTCCTCTTTGTAATGTTTTGTTGAAGTTGGTATATGTAGTTTAAAGTAATAAAAGCCTCATTTGTTTAAAAGCTATCTATAATTCTGCCTTCCTACAAATTCATATATGTTCACATTCCTAGTTCATTAGAATAAATGAAAATTTTATAATATTCAAAGATACAAATATAGAGAGAATTCTTATTTTGAATATGCATTATAACATAGAAAGTAAAATGAAATACCATGAAGAATGAAAATAACAAATGTTCCGTGGGTGGACAAAAGATGATGAACTGTCTCAAAGCATTTTAAATCCTTTAGGCACAATACCCTAGTGAAAGAACTCAAGAGTATGGGAATTCAATATTGTGGCCCTTTCTTGAAAAGCTGATTTTGATCTCTTGAGATGGCTCAATTCTAATCACTTGCAAAGCAATAGTACCGTAAGTTTTTCCAATTAAAGATAGCGAGTGCCCAGGACAAATATGGTAGATGCTCCCAAATATGGCCTCTGGGATGAAGAGAAATGTCACTGCATGGCAACCTGGCATTTCTAAATCATCCTTGTGTGTGGCCATGACTTTTACAGAGTCCACACGTCAACTTTCTGCACAAGATCTTACTGTGAACATTAATAAAGGGAAAACCTCATTTAAAGAGGAGTCAAGAGGCCAGAAGGGGGAGCCCTCACATACTACCACTCCATGCTGGTTACAGACCCCAACAGAAAGAATTGTCAATTCCAGAACTCAATAGGAAGGGACACACTTGCAAGTCCATAGTATTTTACAACTGCAGCAGGAAGACAACAGACTTCCTTCCTAGCTCAGCAGATCATCCAATGAGAAACCGTCACCAACCTCAACTCTTCACTTTCCTCCAATGGCCTTTCATTCAGAACAACCCCTCTCAAATTCCTCCTTTTTCTCTATAGAATAACATTCCTCTTCTTTGCTTCTTGGACTTACCTATAGTTTTTGCTGTAGTATGCTTGTCCCAAATTGCAATTCCCTGCTTTTTCCAAATAAATCTATTTTGCTGGTAAAATAACTGGCTGTTTTTTGTCCAACCTTTTGACTTCCCTGGGCCACACTGGAAGAAGAATTGTCTTGGGCCACACATAAAGTACACCAACACTAACAATAGCTAATGAACTAAAAAAAAAGTCACAAAAAAAATCTCATAATGTTTTAAGAATTTGTGTTGGGCCTCATTCAAAGCCATCTTGGGCCTCAGGTTGGACACGCCTGCTCTAAAGAATTTTGAGGATAAAGTGGGTAGAAGAGTTATGCAATTTTAATGATCAAAACTCATCATAGGTCAGAATGACTCCAATTTTAAACCAGATAAAACATAGTAAACTAGAATCTATAGAAACCAAATTAAAAAAAATAGAATATTCCCTTTATTAATGAAACATTCTGAAGACAAATATGGATATAATTCATGTTATGCCATCTTCACACAAGAAATATTTCTATTCCTTTTGTAAACATTGTGAGAAAATTAGAGGGGAGAGTTAATTTAGTTACACAAATTAGTAGTTACTTACCATATGAAGAGGGAAAAGAAGCTTGAATTCCATGTTATAACTTAATCAAGAACACTTGATGGAAGAGCTCTCTTTCATGTGCTTCTTAATTGTTCTAAAACCTGGAAAGGAGATACAAGCTTAAAATCACCTAGAAGAAAACTGCTCGAACAGTACTAGTTTCTTATGTCAGTGATTTCTCATTTGAACGAGAGCGGTTTCAGGCAACCATATGCCATTTACAAATCAACCAGTGGCCCATAAATGTTTGAGTAAGAAAGGCTGAAATGACCACTGCCATTAGAGGAAAGCCCTGGAGTTGTGTCCCACTCAGTGTTTGAATGAGGGAACTTTAAGTCTTTAACTTCACCAAGGTCCAGTAATAATAATACCGGTTATTCAGTAGACTGTTCTGATGATGAAATGAGCTGAAGTGAAGAGGACATTTAGTGAGCAGTAAAAGTACTTAGTTTATTTATGTCCTGTTTATCTTAAGGATCTGCGGTAGCTTCCAAAATAAAAAAGTAATGAAATATGAATAAAAATAAGGAAACAAGGTTGAGAGTACAAAAGGAGGACATATGTATGTTACCTATGTTGGTCAACAGTTGAAATGATTGCAATTATAATTTAGATTTGAATTTCTTGGCAATTTAGATAACTCCGATAACTCCTATTTTTAGGAGAAAATATACCACTTTTTCCAAAGACATTATGTACTTTATTTTCTGATATGAAATTCATAAAAAATATTTTCAATAACTCATAAAACTTGACAGAGAAATTGAGATAAAATGGACTATCCTGTTTAGCAAGAGTAGGACTGACTACCTACTATAAAAACTGAAGGACAAAATAATACTTCACTTGGGAGTAGTTATTATTGCTCTAAAATTTATATTACTCATAAACCTGAAGCTTGACTTAAGGAAATCCTAAATATAGAACTACTAACTCCCAATTAACAAACAATCCATCTCTCTTCCCTTGATGTACCTTCCTAACAAACACACAAGGAGCTTCTTCGAGTCATGTTCTCAACAGAGGAGGAGTTTCTGAAGTCAGGTTGCTGCTGACTCTAGTCCACTTGCTACTCACTAACAAATAGTGGGTAGAGCTGTAACAAAGTGTAATACTGTGATGCCTTGGAATTCGAACTTAATCCGTCCCAGAACCCTGTTCGAGTTCCAAAATGTTCGAGTTCCAAGATGAATGGGCATTCAGATAAAGCTATGGGCCATGAAAGTCGCCATGTTCCACGCGATCAACGTGTTGGCGTTTGGATTCCAAAGCAGCGTTCAGATTCTGAGGCAAAATTTGCTTGATTTTTTCATTTGTATTACACGTTGTTCGAGTTGTGGGGTATTCAGATTCCAAGGTATCACTGTATAGTACTGATGTGATACCGGACTGCTGATGTGATACCATGCTGTATAGCTCCATCGGCTACCGTAATAGTAGGGCCATTCCAAAAGGGAAAGGAAGAAAAAGGAAAAAGACAACCAAATGATTATACAAATAAAACAAATCACAGCTCCAGGTCTCTGTCTTGAAATCCACATATTTTTCTTTGCTTCTTTGAAAACTCAACTTTCAATCTACCAAGAGACTCTTCTTAATTTTCCTCTTCTGGTTCTTCTTTTTCTGCCTCCTCTTACACATGGGCCTTTCTTAAGTTTCTCTACTTGGCAACAATTTCATTCACACCTATGGCTTAAATATATTTTTTGGATATTTTTCCAGGCTAGCTCCTCATATTCATTCCTGAATTTGCTTTTCTTTCTGTACCTAAAATCTCTGACTTGAATGTTTGTTGTCATCTTAATTTTTCCTCTCCATCATTGCACTTCCCCACAACTCACACATCCAAATGATTATGGCCACTATGCCCACACAAAGCTCTTTTTCCTTTTTACATATCCCAGGTTATTGTAATGTCAGAAATTCACACCCCATCATCTACCACTGAGGCAATGGCTTTCCATTTCATGTATTCCCTGCTTCCAATCTTCATCGTTTCCCAGCTTTCCTGATAATTTCAGTTTTCCTCCTAAACCTCGGGCTTCTCCACTTGCTGCAAACTTCTAACAGCTCTCTAATCTCTGTAGGATCAAGTCTAAAACTTCTCAGCACAACTTTCTAGATCTTAGATGAATGCATTTACCATTTTCTATATAATCTCTCTGGTTATACTAAATAAACCAATTCCCTTCACTGTCTCTGCTCCCTCCAAAAGCTGTTTCCTGCCTCCATGACTTTGGTTACTAGCTTTCCGCTGTCTGAAATGCTCATCTTATAACATCCAGCTCAGATACTACCTCTTTTAGGGATCTTTCTGAATTCTTGAGTAGAATTCACTGTACCCTCCTCTATATATACAAATATGCTTCACTGGACCCTTACTATAAAAATCACACTTATAATACTCTGGATTTATTTTTTATAGCTATATATAGCAGTGCCAAGAGCTCCCAGAAAGCTTATATAATCTAGCTGGGGAAATCCTGCTTTATTTACACTTCTAACTTTCACAGTATAATATTCAATGCTTGAATACGTTAGATGCTCAATCAATAATAAAAGTTTAGATTTTAAGGATGCCATTATAGAAAATGTTTTTGAATAAGTGACAATAGCAAGACTGTTCCTACTTGAAACATAAAAGAAATGAAAGAAGATGAGATAAAAAGCAAGTACCATAACCACATGAATGTGTTATTTTTCTCTTTTATTTGAACACAAATCTGTCTGATGATTTTATAAAAATTAATTAAGGTTTTCTATCTGAGGGAAAAGTTTGCATTTGTTTTAATGAAGTAAATCACAAAATACTGTGATTTTGTGCAGTTGAGATTATCACATGAGATACATCTATGGTACATCTCCCAGTAGGGATGGAAAAAGTCTTCCTGGTGCCTAGCCTAGTGCCTGTCACTTAATACAAGATGCTGTTATATTTTTTGAATGAATACATGCTTACTCATCCACTCGTCTCTTTCCCAGTTGCGCCCCCAATTTCTCTCTTTACTCTTTGTAGCGAAACTTTGGAAACTAATTGCCAGTGCTCATCTTTCTTTTTTTACCTCCTATTCACAGCTTATACCACAGTCTGATTGATCTCTGCCTTATCACATTGCTCACTATGCTGAGATACTGACTTACACTCTGCTACCTCTGGGTGGACTCAAAACTCCTGTGTTGTAGTAGGTGCACGGGGAGAAACTGAGGATGCAGCTGACCTCACATAAGTCACTGTGAAGGTGCTCTGCGATGTTGCAGGCCACAGCCTTCTTCGTCCACACAGCAATGTCAGCACGTGGGTGAGGCAAGTCAAGACTGCTTTGTGAACATTTGGTATATTTTCCCTGGTCACAAGAGCACCACTAGGTGGAGGAACAGGCAGCACAGGGTTCATGAAATTTCTTTGTATCAGGTTCAGCTTTTCTCTACAGTTCAGACCCCAGAACCTCAGACTGTTCTATTTTTAAATGCTACTCTAGTTCCACTCTCTCTAGTCAAAATGACTTTCCTCTCTATTGTGCTTGCTTCCCAAGTATTTTCTTAAGATAAGAATTTGTAAAATAGTCTCAAACAGGCACGACCACAGCTT
This sequence comes from Craseonycteris thonglongyai, assembly GCA_004027555.1. NCBI lineage: Eukaryota > Metazoa > Chordata > Mammalia > Chiroptera > Craseonycteridae > Craseonycteris > Craseonycteris thonglongyai. The sequence continues at coordinate 22,963 of PVKE010005914.1, forward strand.
GAACCAGTTACAATTCTATTTCCTATCCACCTCACTTAGTGATTTCTCTTTAATTCAGAACAATTCTCCCATTAGTATTCTCCACTATTGCTAAATAAAACAGTCTTCCACATTCAAGCCAACTGACCACTGCCACCTTCCTGAAATGGAATCCCTGCATCCTTGTCCCCCATCGCCCAGCAGTCTCCTAGGTTTCCTCCTATTTCTCTTGCTACCCCTTTCATCCTTTGCAAGCTCATCCTTTATGACTTTATGGATTTGAATTCCTCAAAACTTTGGTTATAGCATTCTCTTCTTTCACTCACTTTATAACCTTTCTCTGGGCAAGCATATATATCAATGGATCATATGAGTCATATCCAGACATGTGAATGTGAAGATGAGTCACAAGTTTATATCCCAACCCTAGAGCTCTCTGACAGGCTCCACTCCCATATCAAATGTCTACTTGCTCTGTCCTGTGTTGTATCGAAGACTTCTGAATTTGGCATGCTTGTCACTAAATTTAGCATGCCTTAGAAAACTTGTTCCTCTTACAGTGTTCTCTGTCACTTTTTCAGAAGATGGCTCATCAGTATTATCTCCTATGTATCTCTTTAATCCATTTACTTTTTAGAAATCACAACACCTCATCCTTTCTCCCCTAGGGCAAGCTACCAGTATCTCTCCATTGAAAAGGTTCAACTGGTCTAATAACTTTTTCCCCTTGCCAACCAATACTCTACCTTGAAGCCAGGCATATTTTTTTTAAATACAAAATTGATAATGTAACTAACTACAATCCCCCTCCCCCCCCCAAAAAAAACCCAACAAAAAACAACTTACCCCATCTTTCCTTTTTATTTATTTTTTAAAAATTGTTTTTGACAGAGAGAAAGAGAAAGACAGGCAGAGAGAAGGGGGAGGGCCCAGATCAGTCTCCATAGCTGCACGTCATCAGTTTTCCACATAGTTTTCATTCCACAGGTGGACACAAGTCTGTGCAGGGCAGGAACTGGCTGAGGGCCTCCCGCATGGGAGGCATGCCCATGGGTGTGGGGGTAGGGAGTGGGGACTCCCACATGGGAAGCACACCTGAGGTAGCAGCCTAACCAGGGGCCTCCCACATAGGAGAACTGAACTGGGGGCACACCTCAGTTGAGCATATGGGTCTGCACTAGCTGGGGCTGGGATTCGATCCTCAGATTCCAGGGAGGCAAGACTAGTGCCCAACCCACTGAGCCATCCTGGCATCTCTACCCCATCTCTCTTTTTGGTCTTAGGATAAAGACATATTCTTCGATATGGATAAAAAGCTTTTTGTGGCAATGGCCCTGATTACACCTCCAGACTCAGCTGTTTGATCCTGCTTTTGGTACTGTAGTCACTTGGCTTTCATTGTCTCTTACATGGCCTCTGCTCTCTTCTGCTTTCTATACATCATGGCTTTCCCATACACCATGCAATCTGCCTGTACGCCTTCTAGTTGGCCCCTTTACATCATTTAGATCTTATTGTCTAGAACCTTGTATCTCTCCTTTGTAGCCATAGAACAGTTTCAGTTTCACATCTATTTGAGTGCTGCTTTTACTGTCTGTCTTTCCCAGCAGCACATAGGCCAACTGAGAGGAGTAAATACCTGATGTAATTCATTGCTTCCTAACAATGTCTTGCACATAGTCAGTGCTCAGAAAAATGACTGTGTTGAAAGCATGAGCATATGAAATAAATATGAAAATAAACAAATGTAAATTTAGTGAGAGAAATGTACTCTTAGCCTGGCTTTTAAAAATTCTAAGGATAATCCAAGTATTGAGATCAGTAACAAGAGCATTGAGAGCTTTTGACAGATTTAAGAAATTAAAATAGGGGAAGCTGGGATGGCTCAATGGGTTAAACGCTCACTTTGCAGCCCCAGGACTGAGGATCGAATCCTGGCCCTGGCCCTTGTGGACCCATATGCTAAACTGGGGTGTGCTTCGCATGTGAGAGGCCCCTAGTTCAGTTCTCATCCCCAGGTTTGGCCCCTGGATTGAGGGGGAGTGCCTCCCATGTGGGAAGCCCCCAGCCCAGTTCCCACTTTGCACAGCCCCCTGCCCACCTGTGTGGAACAAAACCATGTCAAAAAACTGATGATGTACTACTATGGAGAATGCTCTGGGCCCTTCTCCTTCTCTCTGTCTCTCTGTATTTCTGCCTCTCTCTATCTCTCTCAAAACCAATAAAATAAACCTTAAAAAGATATGTAAAAAAATAAATTAAAGTAGAAATATTTCTTTTCTCACGCAGATTTAGTAGTGCATGGAGGGGAATGATACAGATTTTTTAAAATAAAAAATTTCACCTGGGCTGAAGCAATTGGTTTTAGCATATAAGAAATATGCTAAGATATGAAGGTAGTACTTTTCAACCCTATTGTTGCCAATTTTGCCACTGCATATATTGAACAACAGCCACTGCAGGGAGAGACAGTGGGGATTAGAACCAGAGACATGCTGAGGTGGGGGGTGGGTGATACAAAGGAGAGAAGATGTTTAAAAACCAAATATTTAAGTCTCTGGATTGTGATTATTCTGCCAAGTGTGCTTTCTTATATCCTTGCTTATAAAATTCATGTCATTGCATGAAATATAATTGTTTTGGACTCCATATGGTGACTGAATTCTAGCAACTGCATCAGGATCTCAACAAATAGGCAAAATGAAAATGTTGCATACATTTTGTTCCCTCAGTTACATTACAAATACAGACCCCTCCCAACCCTAAATAATGAAACACAAATTTTGCAAATTAGAATAGGCAGTTATAAATGTACTTTTGCAATTATGAGTAAAGACATTCCACATTGAAATAAGAAATGCCATCTGATTTCGATTTTAACACAAAGGGGGAAAACACGTTTAAGAATGACAAATAAAGCTGTCAGTGTGATCCATTTATAGTTCCTCAGAGAATGCCACAAATCCACGTAATGTTCTGAGAAGCTAGTTATTGTATTTGCTCTCTCAAACAGAGACACAGACAAGTCCCTGATGGACTGCTATCCAAGGAAACTAAGGTTAGCTGGAATAACTTGCGTTAGTCAATGTCCTAGGTACATTCCCCCTTAAAGGGGAAAATGAGAGCTTCAGGCATTTTATTTAAATTGTATGCAACAATAGAAAGAATGAAATGCTCAGGGACTGGTGAGGGTGTGAAAAAATGGAATAAACCTTTGTCTTCCTTGTTCATCCTCCTGGCTCTCCTCCCCTGAGTTCTAGGACAGTCTTACTGACCGAATGAGGTGTCTTTCTACAAGGCCTACTGCTAACAAAAGTACAGAGAGCCATAAAATCTTAATTATAAACATCCGAAATGCTGGTTATTTTTGAACATTTTATTATGGGTTATTTCAGGCTTAGGTACTATTGGCATTTGCCAAAAACAAACATTGTAAATATAACCTTTATTCTTTACCACCAGACTCAAGCTTCTTTCTTTTAAGAAGCAGTTTCCTATTAAACGCATACACTATACATATATTTACATATAAGTATATATAAAATATGACCCTCTATAAGGCATAACTGATTTATTTTCCTTCTTCTCATTGGGTGCTAAAAATATGAGAAAAATAATTTTACTATCTTCTAGCAAGAGCGTTGCATTTTATGGCATACATTTTTAGTATGAATCTCTTTCCTGACCCCATCTTAGCCTTATTTTCTTCTTTTGACTCATTTTTTCTCACCTACTTGAAATATATTTTATGTTGCTATACAGTATATATTTTTATTAGCTTTTCTCTATGAGCCTAAATCCTTTCCAGCATATAAATAAATTATACAACATTTATATATAGCCTTTTTGACCCTTGGATGGTTGCAAAATATACCCACGGCAACATATAATTTATTAACATAAATGTCTGAAGATTAAAACACTAGTGTGTATAGTAATTTTTTTTGTGTGTGATATTTAGCTCAGTATTTCAGTTGATTGTCTTATTAGTCTACATACACTTTTAGGGATAGATTTCCTAGCCTGAGCTCTGTGGATTCCCCAAACTATATGCAAAATTTTGTGTATGTAAATTCTTACTAAGGAGTAGTTTCATAATTTTAATTCAATTCTGAAAGGTGAGTTTGACCCCCCCAAATTAAAAATTACTGAGTTGCAATGGAATAATCCCAGAAGACTAGTTCTTGGTTTTTTGACATTTAACTAATTGACAAAATACTTGTTTAGTATCTGTGACTACCTGGGACTGTAATAGGTATTCAGAAAATAGCAGTAAACATATAGACTTGACCTCTGGCCGAAGGTACTTCTAATCCAGTTGGGATGAGGGAAGTGAAAAAAAGAAGAAGAAGAAAGAAGAAGGAAGGAAGAAGGAAGAAGAAGAAGTAAAATAATTGGGTGGTAATGTGCAATAACAAATAAAACAAGGTAATATAGAAAGTGAACAAGAATGGTGGTCAGGAAGACCTCTCTGAGAAAACATCATTTTACCTGGGCCAAACAAGGTCAGGGGGAAGAGCATTTCAGAGAGAGAGAGTCCTTAGTGGAGATATAAGCTTGTTACAATCTATAGCTCTTTGAGAAAATGTAAATTATAGATATCCAAATATACTTTTCAAATTCATTTTTGAAACTTCAGTCTAGAAATATCAGACTCATGATATTTTGCATGTTTAGATATATTTTCCTTTTTCTTTTCTTTCTTTTAAGTTATATTTTCCAATGTGAGGGGAAAGTATGCTCAGAAAAATAATGGTATGCATTTTAATATCCATTAAAGTCATTTATTAAATATTCGAGTCTACCATCTTTGAGGCACTATGGGAAATGCCTTCCAGATACTCAGCACAGACCAAATGAAATGGAATTTCCATACATATAACATAGTATACCTCCCCAGCCCAGAGTAAGTAGCTTGAGGAGCCAGCCTCTGCTGTCTAACGTTACACTGCAGACAACTCTGGTGTCCCCAAGAGCTCTGGAAGCCTGGATTCCATGGAATAATATGGGAGTTATTTGTCATGATTATGCATATAAGTTTTTTGCTCCTAGGAAGTAGATGATTAGCATACCTAGTAAACCAGTTTTGGTCAACTCTGCTATTTTCTAGACTCAAACACATTGAACTACTCCCCGTGTATCTTTGTTTAAAAAAATTCTCGTAAGAAAAAGTTACCTGTGTACACTGCTAGTGAGAATGTAAATTGTTACAGCCACTGTGGAAAACAGTATGGGGGTTCCTCAAAAAATTAAGAATATTACCTGAGGTAAAGTGGGGAGGTGGGTGGGAGAGATGGGTTGGGGGAAGTAGGGATGGGGAATCAAACATATGGTGATGGAAAATGAACTGCTTCTGGGTGGTGAGCACATAATGTGATGTATAGACAATGCAATGTAGAATTGTACACCTGGAAACAATGTAATTGATATCAATTAATGTCACCCCAATAAATTAAAAAAAAAATTAAGAATAGAGCTACCATATGACCTAGCAATCCCTCTCCTGGGAATCTACCTGAAAAATTTGAAAATATGTCTTTGTAAAGATATATGTACCCCTAAGTTCATTGCAGCATTATTCATAGTGGAAACAACCTAAGTATCCTTTGACCAATGATTAGATAAAGAAGATGTGGAACATATCTACAGTGGAATATTACTCAGTCAACAAAAATGATGAGCTATTGGTGTTTGCTACCTGATGGATCTTGATAGTATCATGCTAAATGAAATAAGCAAGGCAACAAAAGGATAAGAACCATATGATTTCATTCATATGTGGGATATAAACGAGAAAGCAAGAAACAAACAAATAAACAAGCAAACAAAAACCTTATAGACATAGACAACAGTGTGGTGGTTACCCAAGGGGAAAGTGGGTAGAAGGAAAATGAAGAGGTTAAGGGGGTCAAATATAAGGTAATGAAAAGAGAACTGACTCTGGGTGGTGAGCACACAATGGCATATACAGATTATATGTTATAGAATTTCACACCTGAAACATAATATTATTAACTATTGTTACCAGAATAAATTTAATTTAAAAATCCTCTTATAAGAAATCTGGGAAAATTCAAAATGTACCAAAATTTTTGGATCTCAAAGTGAGATTTTTAGACCATTTGACTGAGAAATCACTAAGGTGCTTGTTAAAAATGAAGTTGTCTGCATCTAATCATAGACCCATTAATTCAGAATTGTGCAGAATGGCTCCAAGCAATCTGAGTGTTTAAAATCCTTCAGATGATTTTTATGCCCTCTAAAGTTTAAGAACTGCTTTTTTATGGGATGTAATACTCTAGTAAGGATTGCTCTCTAAATTAAAAAAGTAAACTTACTTTAGTTTTAAGAAACAATCCATCATTTGGAGTTCAAAATATCAATCATCTTTAAATGTATCTTGAATCTATCACACTAGTATTAAATGCTCAGCACTGTAGATTTTCCATTTGGAACTTCAAAGCATTTAAGCAGAGTTGGTAAACTAATGATAGGTATTAAAAGGCTGCCTGATGGAGCATTATAATAGTTAATGACTCATTGAAGTTTATACAGGCCATACAAATTTAAAAAACAGGAATATCTGAATTAGGATGTTCTTCCATATACTAATACCACTACTCAGGATTGGTCTGGAGAAACCTAAGGCTCTTTGGAATTTCTGAAAGGAAGCATCATTGTCCAAATCTCCCTACTGCTGTTGTTTAGGTGGTTCCTGAGATTTTTGATTCTTGGGGAAAAGAGTTCCAGTCTGGAAGCTAGGAGGCCTAGTTCTATACTTTAAGTTCCATGTTTTTCTGAGCTTCAGTCTACTCATCAATAAAGCAATGGTTTAGACCATGAAATGGTCTTGAAAGTATCTTCCAAACTCAAGTTTTTGTTACTGTTCTGAGGTCAGTTTTCTCTGCTATAAAATAAAGGAGTTGGACAACGTGCAATGTGTCCAGTTGTACTGTGTGTACAACTGAGGCAGCCCCACTGTCTCCATTACTATACCTGGATCCTCATTCATAAGTCATGCTCGCTCTAACATTGGAAGATTGATGATACTTCATTTAGGTTATCCCAGGAAAGGGACAATACATTGGTACATGTCCTTTATAAGAGAGAATTATTCATTCAACATATACTTACTGATTGACGATTCTATGATACTTATCACCATGGAAACACAGTAATGAAAAACATCAGACAGAAGAGCTCTGGCCTCATGCTGCTTACATTCTGAATGGGGAGTTTTAGGGTAGAAAATAAAAACAACCACATGTATGCTGACATAAATACAATAACTGCAGTTTGTAATCAGTGTTACAAGGGATCATTAAGGGCTGAGATAGAGAATAACAGAACATGAAAAGTGGGAGGAGTCGCTTGGAGGAGGTAATATTTACTTGTACATAAAGGAAGGTAAAACATAAATAAGGGAGGGAGTTGGAGGAAAGGGCAGAAGACAGCATACTCTGTTCTGTGGGAGGAGCAGTTTATGTGCTTGGCAACCAAAATCCTGGAACAGTTCTTACCATTTCTGAATTTTTTTTTAAGAGAGACAGAGAGAGAAGGGGGTGGGCCCAGAGCAGCCTTCATAGTTATGTCATTAGTTTTCTACATAGTTTTCATTCCACAGGTGGGCGTGGGGCTGCACCGGGCATGAACTAGGCTGGGAGCCTCTCCCCATGGGAGGCACAATCCCATGAGCTGGGGGCCTCTCACATGGGAAGCACGCATAGGTTGGGAGCCAAACGGGGGGCCTCTTACATAGGAAGCTCACCCCAGTGAGAACTGAACTAGAGGCACACTCAAGTTCAGCATATGGGTCTGCATGGGCTGGGGCCAGGATTTGATCCTTGGACCCCGGGCTGCAAGACAAGTGCACAACCTGCTGAGCCATCCTGACATCCCCTGAGAGAGAATTTAATCCAAAGCTAGAGAAATGAAATAAGAGGCCCAGAGGTTTTAAGGGACTCATCCAAGGTCAAAAGCCTGCACTTCAGATGAGAATGTGAATCCTTTTCAGGGATCACAGTGCATCAGGAAGTGCCAGAATACTTTGGTTCAGATCCTGGCTCTTTGACTCAAACTGCTTGGGCAGCAGAGCTTCTTTGTGACTCAGTTTCCTCTGTGTGGTACACAGATGACATCTACTGCATCAGATTGTTACAGGGATTTGATGAGATAATAAGGCATAAGGGATGCCCAGATAGCTCAGGTGGTTGAGCACTTGCCTTGCAACTGTGAGGTCTGGAAATCGAGCCCCAGCCCTGGCCCATGCAAACCCATATGCTGAACTGCAGCACAACTGTAACCCCCTGGATGGCTCCATAGTGAAGGTTCTCACCTCCCATGTGGGAAGCCCCCAGTTTGGTTCCCACCCAGTGCAGCCCCACATCCACCTGTGTGGAATGAAACTGTGTCGCAGCTAATGATGTACAATTATGGAGCCTGCTCTGGGCCCTTCCTCTCCCTCTGTTCCTCTCACAAACAATAAAATAAATCTTGAAAAGAAAGAAGGAAGGAAGGAAGGGAGGAAGGAAGGAAGGAAGGAAGGAAGGAAGGAAGGAGGAAAGGAGGAAAGAAAGGAGGAAAGAAAGGAGGAAAGAAAGAAAGAAAGAAAGAAAGAAAGAAAGAAAGAAAGAGAAAGAAAGAAAGAAAGGAAGGAAGAAAGAAGGCAGGCACAGTATGTGCTATATCATAGTTGCCCAAAAAATGCAGGCTCTGTTGATTTTTACTTAATGCACTTTCACCCATACCAAACTGTTGGAAAATAAATAGAGAACAGCTTAAATTACATGGATAGAGGGAGTGGTGCAGAGGGTGATTTCTGGAATACTAGTCTGGGGCACATCTATACTAGCAGCTATCCCTATAAAAGTGCTGATTGAAGGAAATGAGAAGAAAAGGTCATTTCAAGTTGAAAAATCATCTCCAACTTCATGGTTTTGCTCACTGCTTAATCTGCTAGTAGTGAATCTAGAACTGCTTTCCTAATCCACCACCCATAGCAATATTAATACTTCAATTAGCATATATGAAGCAGGTTTTACTCTATGAAACCAGTAAACAGAAGAATGACACTCTTCATTATTAAATACAAGCAAAGAGAAAAATGTGATCTTAACATGCCACTAAATCCACTGGGAACAAACTAATTTAATTATCTGCAGGATATTAAAATGATTGTTGGTGTTAAAGATGCTTAAAAACCAAGCCTATGCTACTGGAAGGATGAATAATTTATCCGAGCAACTATAAGGATTTTCTTCATTGTCTGTGAACAAAACCACAGATTGAACTTCAGCCTTAAAATATCAAAAAGCATATTTCATGGATTAAAGCAGAGAGCTAATAAGGCCGTTCCACAAATGTGTTTGTTCTCCCTGTTGACTCACCCAAAGTGTAAGGAAATATATATGGTTAGGGCACACATGAACCAGGGCTGAAAATTTCTTAGTTTCAGGAGTTCACTGGGTCCCTTTTACCCCAATCATAAGATAAATGTCATTCCATATATAGCTTTTTGAAATGTTGTTTACTTTATGATTCGCTGTCGATGGTGCCTTATGGGAGAAATTATATTTCAAAGTTTGATAGGATGCAAATTGAACTCATTATTTTACTCCAAACTCATTGTTTAATTGACAGGAAACATGCATTCTAAATCATCTTGTATGCATGGCAGAAGCAGCTACATAAATTTAACAATGGGTGGATTATTACTATTTAGCATATTTATAGAATTTTATATTTGGGAAACATTTTACCAATCTTTTATTAGTTAATCCTTATACTTCTGAGTGAGTCTGACAGGTGGTAAACAATGCTGTGGGTTTTAAATTGCTAATATGTGAAAAGTTTAACAGAGGAAATCAAAGAAGTCTATTTAGAGTTCCTTCTTGATCCCAAACTTGCTTAGAGGGTATTTCTGATATCATTTTCCTCTCACTGAAGACCAAGGCAAGAGGCCTGGTGAGCAGGCCAGACCCACCTGAAGCACTAGTAATAAAAAGGAAACCTCACTAAGACACCCAGGTGATGTGATAGGATTCCCAACAGAGACGCATCTTGGGACTATAGCACAAAAAAAGCACAGAGGGAAGCAGTCATTTTTTTCTAAAACTATATAGTAAGCTTAGTTTTCAATTCTAATGATGCCACACCTGCTGCATTCATTATTTAATGGAATGACCAGTCACTGATTCTCTTAAAACGCAAGCATGTGTATTAAAAACATTAAAAAAAAATCACACTTAAGAGAGTTTGATTTTTTTTTTTTTAAACTCACCAGTTTTAGAAAGCTCCCTTGAACACCCGCTTCTAACTTTTTGGAATATTCCAATCTGCCCCTCTTCTAGACACCAGAGGTGTTGGAGAGCAGGATAAAGAAAGCACAAAGTGTCCTTCTTGACCCAAACCTTTCTTACAGCCTGGGACGTCCAGAGCTACCAAACCAAGAAAAATCAATTATGGGTCATCTGAGGACGCGACACAGGAGGGACAGATGCTGTCCTTACCTTCTGAAGACTCAGCCTGGACAAGTCCTGGCAGATTCTAATCTCTTCTGATTGACACTCTATCCCTCTGATCCCTCAGACCCGGCCTCCACGTGTGTAGTGAGTGTGAGAGAGAATGAAAATGAACGAATATATATGTTGGGGTCAGTCAGGTAGGAGAATACACCCAGAGTATTTTGGAAGCACCCGGTGCCTTCTCAGAACAGTTGGGCAGCCATCAGGAGGTCACTGTAAGGAAACCAGGTCAACACCCCTTTAGGGTGCAAGGGATTCCGCGTGCCCTACTGTATCCTGACTCTATGAATAGGGGGGTGGGGTGCACAAAGAGACGCCCAAGAACCCCGCCCACCCAGGCCTGCCCCCGCCCGCGCCGCCGTGCGATCCCGCCCCACGACCCCGCCCCTGCGTGCGGCGGCTACCTGGGAACACTGGAGAGTCGGGCGGTGGCTTTCGGTCTGTGCGGCTGCGGGGCTGGCGCGCGGGCTTTGGAAAGCCACGGGGGGAGAGCAGCGGAAGCCAAGCGCCAATCTCATCCTCTCCCACCTCGGGCACCACCCTCCTCGTCACGTCCCCTACCAGCGTCCCTCTTGGCTACCTCACTCCGGCCGGCCCCCGCCTCCCTGTGGGGCGGAGGCTGTGGGTCCCTCCCCAACCTCGTGGCCTGCTCAGGAGTCATCCAGGCGGGGCCCCGGAGCGAAAGCCGACCCGGAGACTGCCCAGGGATCCCGGACCCTCAGAGCTGTCACCTTACTTGTGCCGGCCTCTCTCCTGGGTCCCCTAGCGGTTGTTGGTCCAAGTGCCTGTGGCCCTACCTTTCTCCCCGAAGGGCCACAGGGACCGCGCCCCAGTATGGGTGTCCCCGCGACCCACCTCCTGGATTTATGGACCATCAGGAGGGGGTGACTCCTATAAATGGAAGCTAAGTCTGGGGAAAGTTTCTGGCGGTGTCAAGGGTCAGCCTTTTCTTGTAGGGACGTTCTCTAACCAAGAGCTAGAAACTCAAGCGCCTCCGTCTGCGGGTTCTGCTGACATCACAAATCACACATCACTCTGCGTCGTCTTGTATAGTTTAGACTCTTTAGCAGTTCAGCCTGTTACCTATTCACCTTTCAAAGCCCCAGCCTAGTGACGTTTCAGTGAAAGAAATAAAGGGGCTTAATTTTTAATAAAAATTAATGCTAGAAACCAGTACTTGTTAAGCTCTGTCCCAAACTCTAAATATGGTCACCTCTGAATAATCCAGTGACCCATATTACCTAAGCCAATAACTATTTTGCACCTGCGTATGTTTACAACTATCCGTCTCTTGACTCTTTCATTTATCCAGAGATAAGAAGGAAAACGAAATACAACAAAATCAATTGAAGAGCTTTTAACAGCTGGTAAAAAAGTTTATGGAAGAGGCAGTCTGCAATCACTCAAAATAAGATTTGAAAATTGTCTGTGTACCTTACTGTTTAAGTTTTACCATCCTGCTTGAGTTTGAATAATGGAGGGCTAGTGGCATCTACCGTATTGTTTTTAGCACAAATAATACTTTTCTAAGAATCAAATAATTTAGATATACAATATGGTTATGTCAGATCCGGGTAAAACTCTATAGAAGAATGTGTTAACCAGCTGATAGCATAGGAGATACAACATTTCTTTGGAGTAGTAAATTGGTTTTGTATTAGAGTTTAAATAATATAAAAGGATAAGCTAGAAAACATTATAGAACCTTTATAGTCCTAGTTGCCATCTAATGAAAATATTTCCTATTTTCTTCAACAGTTCCTACTAAGATAAAATTTTAGGATTGCTCAAAGCTGTGGCCATCCAATCTTTAAAGTATTTAAAGAGAGTTCAAAAAAGTGTCTGGCATTGAGCTTAGTGCAGATCATACAAGGATGAATAAGACAGGTGGATACAAGCTGGACCTTCCAGAAACTCATGTTTTAATGGGGGTGAGACAGCTGGTAAATAGACAAGTAGAAACAATTAATTGCAACTGAAAAGTTGTATGTGGAGGTGTGAATTACTAGGAGAAGATACCCTCCAAGCGGTCAAATGGTGTGACTTTTTCATTCCTCTTTTGTTTTGATCTCTAGAATTATTGATGCTACACAGATTTTTAAAAAAATCTTTTCTTTCATAACTCATACCAATCCATTGGGAAATCCTGATAGCTTCATCTTCAGAAGTTGTTCCAATTTAACCTCCCCCACCCCCACTACCACTCTTGCAAACCTGCATCAGCCATTTGGATTTGTGAAAAGGCCTCTAAACTTGTCTCCCTGGTCTATTATCCATGAAGAATTTAGGGTGACCCTTCAAAAGTATATGTTTTAGCGTATGTCAACCCTCTGGTCAAAATGACCCAGTGGCTTCCCATTTGCAACAACATGGACTTAGTCCCAGTCACCAAGGCCTTACGTGCTTGTTACCTCCCCTCTCTTACCTCCTTCTCTATCACGTTTCTCTCCCACACCCAGCCACTGCCTTATGGGCCCTTCTGGCCTTTCTGCTCTTCTTTCAACCATCATGTTACTGCCTCTTGGCCTTTAAGCCTGGACCCTCTTCCTTTAAATATTTAGAGGCTTTGTTCCTAAATTATATCAGATATTTACTCCTGTATCCTCTTTCAGACAGGCAGTCTTTGACCACTTGGTCTAAATTAGCCCCCCTTTCAACCTTCTCACTCTGTTTCTTTAACCTACTTTAGTTTTCCTTTTAATATACTCAAATATGTGCTCACATTTGCGAGTGGTGTGCGTGTGCGCACACACACACACACACACACACACACACACACTTATTGTCTGCCGTCTCTCTTCTAGAATAAGAATGGCAACTTGGTTATAGTGCCAGACACAGAAAGCACTCAATAAATACTTGTTGAAAGAAAGCACATAAATTATGTTATGAGCTGAATGTTTGTCTCCCCCAAATCCATATGTTGAAGTTCTAACTGCCAACGTGACCTGTATTTGGATATAGAGTCTTTATGGAAGTAATCATGTTTAAAAGTGGTCATAAGTTTAGGGCTCTGATCTGATAGGATTAGTGTCCGTGTAAGAAGAGACACCAGCATGCTCCTGCAGTACTGAAGAAAGGCCATGAGAGCACACAGCTAGAAGGCAGCTGTCTGCAAGCCAGGAAGAGAGCTCTCACCAGAAACTGAATCTGCCAGCACCTTGGTCTTCCCAACTCCTAGAACTGTGAGAAATAAATTTCTGTTGTTTAAGCCATCCCATCTACATAGTATTTTCTGGCAGCCCAAGCCCACTAAGACAGAGACTATAAAAGAAAGACTTTAGATATAATGTACACTGATACAGTACGGCTAATCATTTCAAGATCACTAATGCAAGGAATGGTGTGGTGGTATGACCTTTAACCAATGAACAAACTTTGCAGCACCTCCCAGAATAATTAAGCCTTGACGATTAATCCATCTGGACCTGAGACTACAGCGAGTATAAATGTCTTTTTCAACTGTTTGGTTCTTGTTTGTTCTGATGTCATTAATGATTGAGGCTCAGAGAAGGAAGAAAGATCCAGTAACTAGGGTAAAAATGTTGTTTTAAGGAACTCAGCCTCTAAACTCCAAACAAGTTTCCCTTAACCTTCCTTGCTGAAGCAGAAGGACTCATATGCTGCTGTTTGCCCCTAAAACATAATCATGACCTATTCATACACAAGCAAAGTATCTGATGCTTCAGATAACAGGTTCAGTTACCTACCTACCACAACTTGTTTATGTTCTTGATCTCCAAAGTAGGCTGTAGGGAATAAATGTTAGATCTTCTATTTATGTTTTTATTTGGAAAAACCTAAGCTCTTGCAAATATATAATATACAGATTGCTATTTGCCCTTCACTTGCCCATAGGCCAGTTGGTCTCCTGTCCTCTCTTGCAGAGAAGTGTCTTGAGGAAATACTGGGTGATCCACAGCATGGAGGGGCTAAAATAAACGTCTTTTATTCCATTGTGTTGTGTCTTATTGATTTTATGTATATTCATTAAGGAATTAAGGATTCTATTATTCAGTTTTAACCAAGCTAGCAGTCACAAAATGGAAAAGTGGCTTAAAAGGATTTCTGCAAACAAGATAATACTAATAACACAAGCATAAGCAGACAATAGCAAATTGGTAGAATTGAAGCTTTTGCTACTGTAGTAAGAATTCTTAGCCTTAATGGGAGGTTAACAATGCTGATGATCTATTTAATTCAATCTTATAAGAAGTCAGCTTCTCCCTGCCATTGAAATAAGGAGGTATATGAAATATTGATTTATATCCGCTTCTAGTACCAAGGAGGCTTGCCTTAAGTATACATTGTGTTTTGAGGCATAGGCTAATGATAGATAATATAAAGCATTGTGGCTAGCAAGAAAATAGGAACTATGATCTATTTCATCATTAAATGGTTTTTAACGACTTTATTTTTGTGTATGTTTTATAATATATAATGGTATATGTAATAAATTATCAGATTAATAAATTAATAAGTGAATAAATATTGGGGATATACACAGAACATTTTATCTGATGGAATGTCCTGTCAGCAAAATTTGGGAGAAGCCGAGATGGCTCAGCTGGTTAAGCACTCGCTTTGCAGCCCTGGGGACCAAGGACTGAATCTCGGCCTTGACACATGCAGACCCATATATTGAACTGGAGTATGCTTCCCATATGGGAGGCTCCCAGTCCAGTCCCCCCTCCCCCACCCCCACCTACCTGTGTGGAATGAAACTATGTTGAAAACTGATGATGTATGTCTGTGGAGACTGCTCTGGGCCCTCCCCCTTCTCTCTGTCTCTCTCTGTCTCTGTCAGAAACAAAAAAAATAAATCTTAAAAAAAAAAGTTTAGAAACACTGATTTATATAACCAGGTATAAAATAATTTATTGAAACTCCCAAACCCTGGTCCTGAAAGAAAAGAAAAAATAAAACCGACTCCCTAATCTCAGACTACCTATTCATGGTAAGGATAATCCAGCACCTTTTTATATCTTTTTTCTCTCTTCTGTTTTATCATTCCACAATTTCAAGGGAAATAAGAGAAGAAACCTCTTTAATTTACAATGATATTTGGCAGAGGAGATTAAACTTGCCCCAAAATATGGAGTTTGGGGTGTATTTATGGGGTATTGGTTACCCTGCTGTTCTAATTGTAAATTACTACATGTCAGCATAGTATGACTTTATATTCGCCATCTTCTTTAAATTAGTTGATTTTTCTCTTACAATGAAATATATCCATAATACCTGGGATTTGAAATAATGTTAAAATACAGTCAAACTGTTCTCACTATTCACACATTAGAAATGTTTGTCCTACTTTTAAAAAGCATTCACACACACCTCCTTCCTCCCATAACATACCAATCTGCAGGATAAATTTATAATTTTTTTTGTTATTCAACCACAAACATTGTTCAGCATATCCTTAGTGGAAGGACTATCTGCTTAGTTCTATTTTTTTTTAGATGAGTATTATCACATTATAATATTTGGTGGGTGAAGAGAGACTTAGCTTCAATTCATTGTGTGAATGAAGAAACTAAAGCTCAGAATATAAGGGCTTTCCTGCATTCAAATCTGGATCCTGGGCAGAACTGAGACTAGACCTCTAAACCTCTGACTTCTCATTCTGAGTACTTTCCACTGTGATATGTTACTTCAGAGTGAACGTGGGAGAATGTTGTTTTTCTTTGCAAGTATGAGTTAGAGAAAGTAGGACATTTTTCGATATAGATGGGTGGAGATTATATATCTATATATCTTTATAGCTGTATATCAGGCAGTCCAGGGTGTTTGAATTCTCCAAAGATTCTTTTCCCCAAAGTGTGCTCATGAAGGTAAAGGGATCATTCTCTCCTAGAGATTTGTTTATTTTGCAATTAAAGGTTGAGAGGAGACCCTTATAGCTTATTTTATTTTTCTCCTTGGTGGGGTCCTCATCATCAAGCCACTGCCAGCTACCATTTTCCCAATTAAAACTATAACCTTCATAAAGAAATTTTTGCTAATACAGTTCTAATGAAAAAATAGTAAGTAGAAAATCAGTAAGAGGAAAGCAGAGTGCATTAAACTATTTGGTGGAGATTACTGGTTACTACTTAGCCATAATATCTAATAGTTTGGTAGAAAATTTCCAAGAAGAATGATGGAAACCTAATTTTTTGAAGTACATAAAATAGTACCAAATAAAGCAGTGAAGAGTGTATCTTAAAGATAATCTAGTTGCCCAGATGGCCTTTCCTTAGTTACAACTTTTATGGTTCTAGAAAAGTGTGTGTTCTTTATTCTTTTATGAGAAAATAAAGATTTTCTTTTTCCCAGGGGCTTAAAGTTACCCTGCAGTTTAGTTGTTAAAATACACTGAATATTTTTTCCTTGTCACTTCTAGGACACTCATATTTATTTTGGAACATACCTTAGTTACTGTGTTTTCTCCCTACATTTGAATTTCTGACTCTAGACCCCATATTTTAAATGTCTTAGATATATTTCTGATGATATTTCTGCTAAACTAGTTGCTATTAGATTTTATGGCATGGTTTTAAGGAAAAATTGCTAAGATTTGGCTATATTTTTCTCTTTCTAATGTTGATACTTCCCCTGCCTTGAACTTTGAAAGTTGCAGTAGTATAGAATATTTTTGAAAAGAGTTTGGGAATTTATCTGTAGTTCCTATAAATATGACTTATAAATTCTGTAACAAAATTTTGTGCAAAGTTTCATTTAATTTTCTTATTAGCAAAGTTTCAGAATTTGTGAAGTTGAAATTTTTACAGTACTATGCCTTCGGGGTTTTATTACAGAAGAAAACAATGGATGGTAAAATGACATCTCTGTCACATCTGCCCAGATAAATTTTGCACAAGTGGCAACATCTTTTGTTCTTTCATAAAAGAAAACAAGTTCTTGATTATAAGGATTCTGTTCATCTTTCTTTCTCAATATACAGTGCTTAATAAAATTATTTTATAGTTGTAACTTGTTCATTTTCCACCCATAACATACTGTGTGAGTAGAAACCATAAAGCTTGGAATTTATTATGGAGGCTATCTTGAATTCTGAAACCATAATTTTAGATTGCCAATGTGAGAGAGGATATTCACCTTGAGATAATATTCCTAGCCTGAAGAGATGACATCTATAAATATCATTAAATACTAGTAAATTAAAATGTAATTCTTCATCTCTTACGAACTCCATTATTTTCTGTAATAGAACTGATTGCTGAAGGTGCAGAAAATCTGTTCACTTTTAGGGTTTGTCCTTTTGGGGTAACTTGTGAGTTCATGTTTTTCTAATCTCTTCATATTCATAGTTAAAAATGATGAATTCTCTGTGCTCTAAAAAATTATATTGTCATCACATCACTTCCTTTCTCAAAATGTGACTCCCTTGGGGAAGCCGGGATGGCTCAGTGGGTTGGGCGCTCGCTTTGCGCGCCTGGGACCGAGGATCGAATCCCGGCCCCGGCCCGTGCGGACCCATGTGCTGAACTGCGGAGCTCCCCCAGTTCAGTTCTCTCTGTCTCTGTATCTCTCTCTCTCTTTCTCTCTCTCTCTGTCTGTCAAAAATAAAAAATAAATTAATTAATTAAAAAAAAAAAAGTGACTCCCATTGCACCTAGAATTAAACAAATTCTCAGTATAAGGAACTAGTTCCTCTTAGGACTTGTGTTTGCCTGCCTTTTTCATCTCTTCTACAGATCGCCCCCTGGGCCACTAAGCTCAGTGGCATAAGATGACTTTTTGTTTCTTGAAGATAACACACTCATTCCTTACCTTGCCCCTGTGAACTTGGAATTTTCTTACTTTGTAATGTTCCTAGCCCAGATTTTCAAATAAGTGCCTCCTTCTCAATATTTCTTTTCTCATCCACCATCTAGTGTCATTTACTCCTCCAGTCCTTCCCCATCTCTTTAACCTTCTTTTTTTCTTCATAACATTACCACTTTCAGAAATATTATTTGCTTACATGTTTACGACCTGATATCCATTAGAATGCAGTCGTGTGAAATTAGGGACCCTATATTGTTCAAACCTATACAATAATAATCTAGCATAGAATGTGCAACATAGTAGGAAATCAATAAATACTGATTTTTAATTAAAAAAAATAATAATGGATGCACAATAGTATCAGCAGTAGTTAAAAGCCTAGGATTGAGATTTGTAATTAAATCCTGGCTTCTTACCATTATGCTTTTCTCAAGTTCTTTGGTTGCTGTAATCACAATAAGGTGATAAAAATATTTATCAATCAGGTCTGTTGTGGGTATTAATTGAGATGATATGTATAAAGAACTTAGCAGAGGTCTAACACATGGCAACTGCTCACTAAATAGTAGCTGTGGTAGTTTTTCTTCAGGATGGGAAAGGAACAGGATGGGCAGGATGCCAAGTACACTCTGAATCCTGGGGGTATGCCAGGGGTCAAAAACCAGGAAGCAAATTCTTTTATTAAGTTCAAAGGCACAAACATCCAAAGTTCAGAATTTGGGTAGAGCAGGTGAGAGCAAGAAGCAAGGAACAAAGAGCAATAGAAGTCTCAAGACAATTGCTGCCAATGGAATCAGGTGCCCTGAGTGCATTTTTATCACTAGGGTTGCACCTGGATAACCCTACTTGGCTTAATACCCCAGGAGCAAGGCTGGAAACTGAGTGCCTTTATAGCTAAACGAATTTCTTTGTTGGTTAATATTTGATAATTTTGGATATTACATGTATTGTGTTCTAATAATTAAGAAAGCAGTTTGGTTATTGGGTAAAATATCTTTTATATGTATTTTTATCTCTCTAATTTCATTCTGAAACTTAAAGGCCAACTAAACCTAATTTGATGATTTGAATGTAATTAGTTCTAAGTTAGTATAGGAATAGTGCTTAGACATTATGTACAAATATTGGACACATAAAGCCCTTTTGAAAACAATTTGATGTTAATTAAAAAATGAACAAGAAAAAGGAACAGTGTAGTAGTATAGGAAAAAAAATTAAAATTTTATTAGATTTTCTTACATATATTTATGACTTTGCTATATTGAATTATATATGGGTAGAGGGGTCAGGGCCAAAGTATTTTCAGTACTTAGGCCTCCAAAGGTTTTAATCCAATCATCTCTAGAAAGGTTTTAGAAAACAAGATTGAAGATTTTTTATCTCAAATGTCAGCTCTCAGTTCCAAATTTTCGACCTCAAGCTCTAAATAACTTTCCTTTAAAACTGAACAAAGCTAATAAAACCAAACCAAAACCAGAAAATGCACAATCAATTTTCTTTTCTGGAAGAAGTGTGTATGGTGGTGGTAGTGGGAAGAGTGTGTGAAAAAAAGATTTTTTTTTTTTTGTTAAATTTATTGGGGTGACATTAATTGATATCAATTACATTGTTTCCAGGTGTACAATTCTGCATTGCATTGTCTATACATTGCATTATGTGCTCACTACCCAGAATCAGCTCACTTCCTATCACTGTATGTTCAAAAAAAATTTTTTTTTTTAGTTTTAAATTTTCAAAAGATTTCTAAAGTTGAGCAAATTTGGAAAATTGGGGGGAAAACATATTCTAATTTCTGATGTCATTTTAGAATATTTTCATTCAGTATATTCTCTGTGCATTTTTGAGGTCTAGTAATAAACTGTTAAGCAGAGGAGCTGAGGGATAATCATTTGTTTTGGGTTTTTGAAGATAATAGTAGTTAGGAGAGTTTAGGTTAGATTATACTGTGGTAACAAACAACCCTAAACTTTCAGTGGTTTAACAAAATTAAAGTTCATTTCTCGCTCATGCAAAGACCCAGTGGGTTTGGGTGACTCTTCATGGTATAGTTGTCCTCCCTGGTGTGACTTGGCAACCCAGGTTCTGTTGATCTTGTGACTCTGCAATCTCAATTCAAGACATCCCTGGCTGTTGCAGTGCAGAAAGGGGAACCATATGGGCCTTTTCCTTTCCTCAGCTCTGAGAAGAGACACTCATTTTTCCTGCTTACATTTCATTGGCCAGACCATTCACATGGTCCCACCTAATTGCAAGTGCATGGGGGAGTGAGGTTTTCTGTGTATCTTGGAAGGAGTGAGCAACCTGATATTAGTGTGGAGGAGCTATGTCTATTATTCCCTGAGGTTGAATTTTGTGTTTTTTAAATACTTATTTTATTGTTTGACAGAGAGAAAGACAGAGACAGAGAGAGAGAGACAGAGAGAAGGGGGAGGGCCCAGAGCAGTCTCCATAGTTGTACATTATCAGTTTTCAATGTGGTTTCATTCCACACGGGTGGGAGCCATGCAGGGCAGAAACTGGGCAGGGGGCTTCCGGCGTGGGAGGCACGCCCCTGTGAGCTGGAGGCCAAACTGGGGACCTCCCACATGGGAACCTTGCCCTGATGAGAACTGAACTGGGGGCCTCCCACATGGGAAACTCGCCCTGGTGAGAACTGAACTGGGGGCCTCCCACATGGGAAGCACACCTCAGTTCAGCACATGGGTTCATATGGGTTGGGCCAGGACATGATCCATGGTCCCTGGGGCTGCAAAGTGAGCGCTTAACTGGCTGAGCCATTCCGGCTTTTGCTGAATAATTTTTAAAGCAAAGAATTTAGCTCAGAGCTTAAAACTGATACATGTGTAAAGTTGTAACTGGTAAAATTGGATTATTGGCTACTCAAGGGTAATTGGTGACTCAAGGATTACTCACAATTGCACACAGACACAAAATACATTCTTATGGTAGATGTAACACAACCAAGTATGTTTTCATAATGTCATCTTGTTTGTGTTCTTACCTTCCTTTAGAAAATTGGTTGTGTTTGCTATTTTGTCTAACTTCCCCACTTTTGCAGTGGCTCTAAAGAGTAGGAGTTTTAGGCTATTCCGGTTTGCTGTGGTAGCCTTATAGTGCTACCCTAACTTAGAATACAGTGTGCCAGGAAAACTCTCAATTAGGTTGAAACTTCTAAAATTTTGATATCTACCCAATTTTTTTTTAACTTGTAAAAGTAGCAATTTTATATGGTGATCCTTACAATTAGTATCTGGGATACTGACATTTCTCTTATTTTACGTATTTGCTGTGGTGTAACCCTAATTTAGGTCTTCTAACATCATCTTTGAGTTCAAGTAAGGAATTTGATATATAGAAACTTGAATTATAAGCATCATTGCTTTTTACACAGTTTTTTCAACCATGACCAAGTGATTCACAACATGACAAGTGGTTAATTTTAGTGAATTATTTAACAAGTTAATTATCTACAATTTCTTCATAGCATGTTGTTCTTTAAGTCAGGTAGTCATTGCATATCTCTTAACTGCATGGCTTATACAGATGAAAGATATTTCTACTTCATTCTTTAGTCTAATCCAAATGTTGTTGCTTTATAACACACCAGGAGAATATAAACTGTCATCTCAATTCTTTTATTTTTTTTTGTTGTGTAACATCCCTGAAAAATAACATACTATATTATCTTTTCTCCCCTGTTTACCTCTTTTCTAATGATAAGCATCATTATATTGTATTGAACGGATGCCTTGTTCTCAACACTATTCTAAATTCTTTACTTATATCACTTAATTCTCACAACAACTCTATTAGGGAAACATAATTAAGTCTATTTTATGGATGAGTAAAACTGAGGATGAATGAAATTGGATAATTTACCCAAGGCCGTCGATCTGGTAGGTGGCAAAATCAGTATTGGAATCTGGCTCTGCCTCTTCTAGACACCGAGTTTATAACTACTTACCACATTATTCCTGCTCCCCTTCTCCTTCAGTTTATTTTAAAAAGTAATACAACTCTATAAAATGTACTCTTTTAAATAACCCTTGTGCCTAAGTATCATTACTTTTTCAATTGAAGGAAAATTTTAGTTGACTGACTTTGCAAAACAAAACAGTGCTATTGTAAAACTCAGAAGGTCTGAGGATAAGGAATTCGGGGTAAAGAACTGAGTTGTTGCTACTGATACATTCACCCACATTTTCATGTAATAAAAATAGGCTAAGAAATACTTAACCTTTCTTAATTCTAGGTGTTGTGAAACAGGTGTCTGTTTTATTATTTTCATAATTAAAAACAGACTTATTTTAAAATAAAACCACTCAAAATAAAAGGTCTTAAAGAGCACATTCCATAGAATACCACATAGGGTCTTGAATATGTCAAACCCTCAATAAGTTTTTGATGTGTAAATATAACATTGGCTTTGAAATGAATCACAATGCATTGTTTTGTTCTAAAGGTTATTTGGGTGAATTCTCATATTCTTAAAGTATTTATTTGCTTCCCAGGGTAAATATTTAAACCTTTTAGGTTTCATACTTTTAAACACAAGGAGTATTTGCTTCTTAAGTTTCATATAATTTTGGCTTCAGATCATAAAACCAGGAAATATTTCTGATTTGTAAGCTATCTTTATTAAGATAGTATGTTAGGCATATTTTCTAAAAGGGTCATAGAGCCTTTAAACTTTGAGAGAGAATGTGGTTTTATACCTCTTTTATGCACATAATCCTTATGAATGTGATGCTAATTGTACAACAGCAAACGGAAAATAATAAAGGAAACAATGAATATCAGATTTTACATATTTGCTTTTTTTACAAAAACCAGTTCATAAATGGATGTGTTGTAATGTGGTACTATCACAATCTTTATGTTTAAATTTACTTTTAATCATTTTTGCTTTATTATCTTTGGCAGCTAGGAAATTTTTGTTTAATCTTTGTGAAAGGAAATTAAACTTTAAACCTTACATAATAAAAAGAAAATACTACTAAGGTACACAGTTAATAAGCTTATTAAGTATAAAATTACTCATCAACATTAGAAAATTCACAGTTAGGAAACTATGTTGGTAATTATATAATACTTATATTATGTTCTTACTTTGATGTACTCTGATAATTTGCAGTAGTAATGAGTCGTATTTTTGATAGGCTGTGATTCCTATTGCAAAATTGCAATTGGCACTCTCTGTATACTTTTGGTCTTTGGACAGAATTTTAAAATGAAATGCGAACTTGACTTGGGAGAAATAATGATACTAATAAAAGATGATAGTATTTTCCAAAATGAGCAGGTTCATCCTTTCCTTCAAAATACAATAATCTGGTGTGAAATTGTCTGGGTTCCAGTTCTTGCTCCATCATTTATTAGCTGTAAACATTTGAGTAATACTTTAATCTGTCTAAGCCTTATTTGTTTTCTTATGTGTAAAACAAGGTTAATGAAAGATTTTATCTGATTGTATCTTTGGGAATATTGGGATGATCTATGTTAATACATTTAGTGCTAATACAGTAACTGGCAGAGGGTAAGTGCTCAGTAAATCTTAGCTATTATTTTGTTGGCATGACAGCAGTTTTTTAGGAGTAAGAGATAAACTGGTTCCTTTGAAGTTTGTATAGGCATAAGTATGTACATGGTGATTACGTGGACCTGATAAAACAGACAGTAAATACAATAATGGTGTTTCTAATAATTATGGTTTATTGGTAGCATTTATAACACTAATATAAAGTACCACTTACAAAAATGAGGATCCCCATGAGCAAATCATATATGTAATAATGAGTATAATTATAATGGATTAGTAGCAGCTTAGAATTGTGATGACTATTTAAAAATGAGTTAGAACATATTAACATTATGTATGTATTAATATGATTGTTTATGCCAGTTTGGAATTGTGCATATGTGGAAGTTATGAGATAGCAATCAAGAAACTTACCATATGTTGCCTGAAAAAGAGAACTGCATATAGGGAAAATATCCTTCATTAGAAAAATGTACGTACATGCCTAAGAACAAGAAATCTACCTAACGTAAATACTCTGAAATCACAAGATAATAAGCCAAAGGGGGCAGGACACCCCATCAGGAGTCAATATTCTGGTGCTATTCCATATCACTCAGAGTGGTGGACTGTTAACATTTGACAAAGGGTGTGTTGAAGCAACATAGAGGTGATTTGCAAGCAAGGCAAGGGGAACACTTTTGCCATGTCACTGGATTTCATATAAACCTGAAACCATGGAAATACTACAACTCTGTGACTTTTTTTTGGAACCACAACTGAAGTGTGAAGGACTCTTCATGCTTTCTCTCCTCTGTTAGATCTTATTAGATTCCATTAGACGTAACTATATTATATTAATTATGATCTGACCATACATTAGGGAAAATAAAGTCACTAAGGATGAGTGATTTTTATAGGGGTGACGTTTTGAGGCTGATAAAGGGTAAAGAGACAAAAAGTCAGAATTTTATCATCAAAGATTACATGTTTCAAACCTTTTTCTTGAAAAATACTGCTTTGTTACATAATGTATCATTTACTTTGTAGGGCCACAATTGTATTGGAACTACTCTCCTTTGAATTCATTTAATTAGCTAAAGTTGATGGTACAGTGAGTAGGTACAGTGCAGTGAATAGGTACAGAATGATGGGGTGAATCAGGCACAGATCTTGCTCTCAGAAAGCTTATGATCAAGAATGGAGGGTAAGACTATATGGTAAGGCAGGGAGAGATGAGGCTACAAGAGATGTACTGTGAAGTCCATTATGCTATAAACAGGCAAAATGCATATTAAGTGCTAGTAAAGTTCTGGTAAAGTTCCGGATAATGATCTCTGGGCCATTTATAGGGATAATGAAAATGCATACACTTAAGCTCTTTTTACTCTTATGCTGTGGCAATCACCAATCCCTCTGTCCATATATCAAACATTTATAGAATGTTAGCTCTGCCAGGCATCAAGCCTATAAAAATAAATTAACCTTTTATAGAGTTCACAGTATAGTAAGGGAGATATCACATTTTATTGTAGTTTATTTACTTCTCTCAGTGCTAGACTGAAATACATGCCAGGTGTAAATGAGATGGAGGTTTAGGATCTAAGCATTATACTCATTATTAAGGTTGCCTTAAAAATGAACAATTTTGAAATGTGGAGTTCTACATTTTTGGGCTCATGAAATTGACCTTCACTTTGCACATGAAGAAAACGTTCAGAGGAGATAAATGATTTGCTCAAAGTCACATGGCTTATTGGCAACTGAACTGAGAGTTGGAACCACCTCTGGTTCTTCCAGCTCTACTCTGCGTCTCTTCTGATCAAGCCCCTGCCTTGGGAGGGTTAATAGTTAATACATATAAATATTTAATACAGACCCTGAGCCAAAGAAAACATGCACAAATTGCTGTCTAAAAGGTACTAAATTAGTGATATGAGTAGCTTAATGGCAGGTACTAGATTAGAAGTAGATTTACTCTACAAAGACCAACAATAGAATTAATTCAGCTTTATGAAGATATCACCTTAAAAATCGGAAAATCTTTAATATTCCACATAATTCTGGTGTGAATGCAGAGAGACATTTTATAGACAATTAAAACGTGAAAATTAGAGGCAGATTCATGAAATTGACAAGTAAAACATCCATGTCTAAGTAGGGTGAATATAAATGAAATCTGAGTCCTTTGCTACCAAGTATTCCTTGGGATAAGGTTGAATAGGCTTTCAATAAAGTATGCCTCCTTTTTTGGCCATTTAAAAATTTTTGCTAAACAGGAATGTGTAGGTCAATGTTTAACAGCTACTACTGAAATAATATTTGGACTCTAGGGTAGTCTTCTGTAATATAACATTCTAGAAGCGTGATATCTACTCCATCATTGACTAGCTGTTGACTCAGGATAAGTTACTTAACCTTTCTGCACCTCAGTTTCCTCACTGATGCTATGAAATATAGAATATAAAACCACTTAGGAATCCTTCAGCTTTACAACTTTGTCTTTGCAATAGATAATACTTCACTGTTCAGAAAGTACAATCACATACGGTTAGCTGAGCTTTGTGTTCTACTTAATATGCATTGGTAAATAAAGTTGCTGATAACTAGGAATAGAAAGAAAAATGATAGCTCACTCATTTTAATGAGAATGCTGAAAGCATATGTAATGGCTTATTATTAAACTATTCCACTAGTGGAGAAATTGGAAATATCACAATAAAATTTTTCAATTTTCCATTTCAGTAACTTTATTGAGTTGCCAAGGTATATAACAACAGCCAAAGTTGGTACATTAAATGTGGTTGTTTAAGAACAAAGTTAATATGTGATGTTATTGTTTCTCATTTTAGTCCTTTTCTGCCAACCGTCTTCAAAGTTAAATAAATCTTCTACCTTACGTATTGTTAAAAGGTGTCTTACCATTTCTGATAGTTTGAATATATTTTTGCCTCATTCTTTATTTGTATGTTAAGGTGGTAAATCACTATAGATTTCTATTTCTTCACTGCCAAGTGTAATACAATGTCAATATTCTCTTGGTTTCCACTGAGTATGTATTCTGGTTTCTGTTTTCAGTTTATGATCCTTGTGTCTATATTTGGTAAAAGTCTGCTTATGTTTTTCAAATATGATGTAAGGCAATCTTTTAACAAAATGTTTCTGAGTGAAACCTAAAACAATCTGAATCATTATAATTTTAAATATATGCTTCCCAAGAAGGCAATATAATGCTTTTTTAAAGGACAGAGTTGCTATTTTGTTTTAAATATTATTATATTTTATGTATTTATTCTATATTTAATGATATTCTCATCCTTTTCTTTGATGCTAATGTTACTGTAGAAACTGTCTGCCTCCTGACTCAGATTTCCTATTTGTATTTCCCTGCCAGACACATGAAATTTCTTCTCCTGGGCTCTAACCCATTTTCTGCATCAGCTGTGGACCTTCATCCTGGACACTAGGGAACTTTGGCTTTGATCTTATTACAAAGATCAAGCAATTAATTAGCAATATTGTTAAGAAGCTACACAAAGAGATCTTCATTGGTTCTATTGTAACCCATGTTATAAAATTTATACCTTAAAAAAATTCCAGTAGGTGAGTATGATTCATAAGGAGACATGAGTAGTTAACTAAAAATAATCACTGATGACCTGAATTTTTTCTTATAATTGGGAGGAGAGTGCTATATTGATAACAGTCTTCAAAGAAGCAATGTTTTCCAGTGGGACTTTGTAGTTGCTGGACTGGAGATGCTCCTGTTATCATTAAATTCCATTGGTGAGATGATGTATGACTAACATGACTTACAGTGTTCCCTCGCCACTTCGCGCTTCATGTTTTGCGGCTTCAGTGCTTTGCGGGTTTTTCCAAATTATTCATCAAAAAGTAAAAATGAAAAAATACCACCCTGTCGGCAGCCACATGGCGGAAAGGAGCGTTGTTTCATGTGGATGCGCGAGAGAGAAGGATCCCTGCCTGTCAAACAAAGAGATGAGCTGACTCAGAGTCCATCCCACGGGCTCATAAAGGCGTGTGATTGGTTTCCGGTGCGACATCGACCCATGAGAAAATTCCTAGGGGCAAATCCTACTTCGCGGTTTTTCAGCTTTCGCGGAAGGTTCTGGTCCCCATTAACCGCGAAAAAGAGGGATCGCTGTATTTTTTTATTATTGTTAAATTTATTGGGGTGACATTGGTTAGTAAAAATTACATAGGTTCCAGGTGTACAATTCTATAGTACCTTGTCTATAATAACATGACTCTTGATTTAGAAAAGGGAAGCTCCTCACCTCTAGAGTAAAAGAAATCTCCACTGGGGAGTAGAAGATACAATCAAATTGCCTGTAAATCAGATGTTATATAAAGAGCCTTTGGACGAGTGATGCAAAAAATGAAATATTAACCATTTCTCTTTGGATAGGAGATGAAGCTCAAGGGAAAGCATGCAGCCACTCCTCCACTCCCATGTACTTCTTCCATTTTATGACAAAATATTTGGAGGATGAAGTGTAGATGGAGGAGGACCCAACTTGATGTTGCAGAACCTGTTTGGAGACAACAGCTCCAACCTTTCATAAGATCAACCTTAGGTGATGAGATGGACAGAGACCAGAACTACCTCTAAGAGCTTGTTTCTGTCAGCCTGTGTCTTGGAGTTCTGCCGCCCATGAGCTTACAGTGTGATTGATTTCTAATCAGCCTCCCAACCACATTTCACGGCATAAATCTTGGATCAAGGGTCCCATCATCCTGTGTTCTGTTATTTTGCTCAAACCTCTGCTTGGAGACCACGTACCTTTCCTGAGCCTGACCAATAGCTAAGCCCATTCTGAGTCTGATAGGCATGATTTTAAGTGAACAAGTTAGAAATGTTTATTAGTCACCTAACTGTGATATAGTAATTACAGATGCAAAGGTTAACAAGAGACAGTTCCTATCTTTGAGATGCTTCCAGTCAGTCTGGAGACTAAAAAAAGTTAACTAGGCAACTGTAATAGTATGAACAATAATGGAAGTAAGCAAGGTCATGTTATAGGAACTCATTGGAGGAGCACTCACCTCATTACTAGTTTAAAGCAGAGAAACTTGCTTTGTTTCCATTTTTCAAAATCACTGTCATCAAGACCTCTATATAGTATCCACTTGATACTATGCATGGTTATTACCATATTTGGTACATCTTAGATGTCTTCTTCCATGGCTCCTGGCCAGCAAATAATTGTCGATGCAATAGTCACATACTGTGGAGACTTCCTAGTTCACAGAGTTCCCTTAGTTCTTTTTATTTTGTCATTTCATTAAAAAAAAATTATTATTTATTTTGTTTTTTTTCTTTTTTGGTAGTGAGAATTTTTTTTTAAGAACACAAGAGGTTTTGGTGTACCATGGGATTCTTTTCCTTTTCTTTTTTAAAACACTGTTTATTTTGACATGCAGTATTATTTTTTATTAATTTCAGCATAGTGGTTAGTAATTTATATAATATAAGAAGTGATCCCCTTGACTAGTTTAGTATCCACTTGATACTATGCATGGTTATTACCATATTATTGACTATATTCTCTGTACTTTACTTTACATCCCATAACTGTTTTGTAACTACCAATTTGTACTTTGTAATACCTTACCCTTTTTCACTTACCCCCAAGCCCCTTCCATCTGGCAACCATCAACATGTTTTCTGTACCTATGAGTTTGTTTCTGTTTTGTTTAGTTATTTCGTTCTTTAGATTCTACATATTAGCAAAATCACATTGCATCAGTATTTCTATTTCTGACATACTCCACTCAGCACAATACCTTCCAGATCCATCCATACTTCCAGAGATGGCAATAATCCACTTCCTTCCATGGCCGAGCAATATTCCATTGTGTATATAGACCACCTTCTCTTTAGCCATTCATGCATCAGTGGACACCCAGGCTGTCTCTACATTTTGGCCATTACAAACAATGCTACAATGAACATATGGATGCATTTGTCCCCTTGAAGAAGCATTTTGGATTTCTTTGGATGAATACCCAGAACTGGGAATACTGGGTCCTTCTTTGTTTCTTGTTATAGACTTCATTTTAAAAACTGTTTTGTCTAGTATAAGTATTGCTACCCTAGTTTTATTTGTTTGTTTGTTTTTTATTTTCAAGAAATATATTGTTCTCATCCTTCTACTTTTAGTTTGTATGCCTTTTGATCAGAAATGAGTCGCTTGTAAGCAGCATATGTAAGAATCTTGTTTTCTTATCCATTCAACCACTCTTTTTGACTATAGTATTTAATTCATTTACATTTAAATTACTTGGTGATAGACACATAGATATTCTGATTTTATTGTTCATATATATATATATATATATATATATATTTTTTTTTTTTTTTTTTTTTTTTTTTTTTTTTTTTTTTTTTTTCTGTCTAAAAGTAGTTCCTCTAAGATTCCTTGTAATACTGGTTTGGCGGTGACAAACTCCTTTAAATTTTTTTTTTGGGGGGGTGCTGGAAAGTTCTTTATCTGTCCTTTGATTCTAAATCAGGGGTGTCCAACGTTTTGGCTTCCCTGGGCACATTGGAAAAAGAAGAATTGGGTTGGGCCACACATAAAATACACTAATGATAGCTGATGAGCTAAAAAGTTTTTGAAAAAAATCTCAATGTTTTAAGAAAGTTTACAAATTTGTGTTGAGCTGCCTTCAAAGTCATCCTGTGCTATTTGTGGCTTGTAGGCCTCAGGCTTGGACAAGCTTGTTCTGAATGATAGCTTTTTGAGTAGACTAATTTTGGTTATAGTTCTTTGCTTTTCATCACTTTGAATATTTTGTGCCAATGTCTTGTGGCCTACAAAGTTTCTGTTGAGAAATCAGCTAACAGTCTTATGGGAGTTCCCCTGTAAGTAACTAATTGCTATTATCCTGTTGCTTTTAAGATTCTTTGTCTTTAAGCTTTGGTATATTAATTATGATATTAAATATGTTTTGTTGTGGGCCTGTTTTGGTTCATCTTGTTTGGGACTCTCTGCACTTCCTGGACTTGCATATCTATTTTCTTGGCCAGATTAGGGAAGATTTCTTCAAACAGGCTTTTCTTTAAATAGCTTTTCAATTCCTTGCTCCCTCTCTTCTCCTTCTAGTATCCCTATGATGCAAATGATGGTACGCTTGATGTTGTTTCAGAGAACCCTTAAAATATACTTTTTTTTTTTCTTTTCTTATTGAGTGTTTTCTTCTACCTTATCTTCCAAATTGCTGATTTGATCCTCTGCTTCATCTAATATATTGATTCCCTCTAATGTATTTTGTTGTTTCAGTTATTGTATTTTTTATTTCTGACTGGTTTTTTTTTTATGTTCTCTATCTCCATTTTTATGTTTCTTGTCTCTGTTGAAGTTCTCTCTGAGATTATTAAGCATCCTTATAACTAGTGTTTGAAAGTCTGCATTGAATAGTTTGCTTGTCTCCATTTTGTTGAATTCTTTTTTGGAACTTTGTCCTGTTGTTTTTTATGTGTGTGTGTATTTTTTGTTTTGTTTTTTATTGTTGTTTTTTTCTATTTGGGGCATATTTCTTTGTTTTTTAATTTTGATTGCCTCCCTGTGTTTCTATGTATTGGGTAGGGCTGCTTTGTTTCCTGGTCTTAGTAGAGTGGCCTTATGTGGTAGGCATTTTTTGGGACCCAATTAGTGCAGTCTCCCTGGTCACCTGTAAGTATGTCCCTTGTGTGGATTGTGCAGTTGAGCCTTGGTGCCTGTTAACACATCATTGGGAGGGATTGACCCTTGGGCTGATTGATTATAAGGACTGGCCATGACTTCAGTGGAGGAGTTGTTATATAGGGGCTGACCCTATAGAATAGTGTTTATTTTATTAGGGTTCTGGTGCCTGTCCCATCTTCTCTTTGGGTGTTTTGATCTTGGAGGCAGCCAGATGATACTCCACCTTGATCCGAAGCTGACCACCAGCAGTACCATCCCTGGGGCCTCCTGGAAGGGGTCTTGCTTCAGGCCAAAGTCAGCCACAACCTGTACCCTGCTGTAAGCCATCTGGTATGAGCCATAAAGCCATCTGCAGATGGCCACCAGTCACTCTGGGTTTGGAGATGCCTTGAGAGGCCAAGCCATGAACCAAAGCCAGCTGTCACTAGTGCCCGGCTTAGGGCTGCTCAGCCAAAGGTACAGGACAAGCAATGCCAGATTCTCCTTGTTTGTCAGTGGCTATAGGGTTTCAGTTGAGCTGGACTTCTGGTGATCCTCAGTGATGGTTGCTCTGTAGTTTACTTGTAATTGATGTAGTCCTGAGAGGAGGTGAGTATAGCATTTACCTGCTCTGCCACCTTGTCCAGAAATAGAGTTTCTTTAGTTCTACTCACCCTTTCTTCTTGCCGTAAATGCTTACATTGAGTACTGAAACTCCGTGGTAACAGCCAATCATACATTCTTTCCTGAGATTTTGAAAAGATGTAACTCTAGTCATGTAGACATAGAAGCAAGTTGGAACCTTACTTTTAATGGTAGCCTCTAGACAGGGGGTCCTCAGGCTTCTTCTGCTACATTTTCCCAAATGTCAACCCTGCTCTTATTCTTTTTGAGACTTGTTCATCATCTTTAATTCTATGAGAAGCTCATGTATTCTTTTAATAATTATTTAATGCTTAGGTTATCAATTATTCTGTGCTTGCAGCCCAAGAATGCTTATGTTGTGTTGTATATTTATCCATTTGTATACTCTAGAAAAACACATTACTTATACTCAGATAATTCACACCAATTCTGCTGTTTTAAACTGAAAATGAAGAATGTATCTAACTTTTTACAATTTATCTCTCAGGCAATAACAGAAGAATATATACGTGTCTCCTTGGTTTCTAGGTCCACACATTAACTGAAGAGAGAAATGTTTTTAGGAGAGCTTCCAGACCTTTCTCTGCTCATCTCTTTGCACAGAGACAGTGCCTACTCAATTCAAGAGTAAAGCATCTTTGGGATAGAAGGACCCAGTCCTCATGTTTTGCCATTACAGTATTTCTTAGCAAATCAGAACTCTCACTCTTAGTTTCTGCTCTAGCTCTGATGTTTGCCTTAGCTGCTTCAGGAACCCCAACCAGATTGACTCCCTGGCAGGCCGATCAACCTCTATCCATTTACTGGGAAATTTCTTGTTTTCCATGGAGTTTTCTGATACTCTGTCTTGCATTGTGTGTACATGGGTTCTTCCTATGAAATGATGACTGTGTGGATTTTGACATGGTTCCCTCCAAGATGATGCCTCTTAAATCATCATTCTTACTGGCTTGCACTATAGCTTGTGTGCAGGTGGCATTCTCTCCTTTACCTGATCTGTACTCCAGGATACCACACCCTAACCATGGTGTAGCAACTGGATTGCCTTTACTTGGGCATCTTAGTGTATTTATGTAAATCACTAACCTGGAAACTTTCTAGCTATCCAAAGCCTTTATGTCTGGCAAGTCTGCGGTTTCCCTCCACCAAAAAATCCGACACCACATTAGGTCACAGTGATTACGCTATGTGATTTGGAAATTCATAGCATTTAAACAAACATATATTAGTGGTTTAAAAAAAGTATATATGAGGCTCATTCTTGGTATGAAATTGTATGTGAAGATGCACTAAAAAAGTAAAAAGGTAGGGGAAAGCCGGGACGGCTCAGCGGGTTGAGCGCTCGCTTTGAGGCCATGAGGACCGAGGATCAAATCCCGGCTCCGGCCCAGGCAGGACCCACGTGCTGAACTGGGGAGTTCCCACAGTTCGGTTCTCTAACTGTCTCTGTCTCTGTCTCTCTCTCTATCTGTCAAAAAGTAAAATAGAAATAAATATGTACTGAAGACAAAAAGATAATTTCTCTCTATAAATGTGAAAAGATAAAAAAAAAAAAAAAAAA
>PVKE010005915.1:0-56664 GCA_004027555.1 Craseonycteris thonglongyai
TCTCTCTCTCTCTCTCTCTCTCTCTCTCTCTCTCTCTCTCTCTCTCTCTCTCACCATATATCTCTTGCAGCTGTAGGACTGAGATTGCTAAAAATCAAAAACAGAATCTCATTTGTGACTGGGTGAATTGCAAAGCAAGTTGAACTCCCAGCTTGGAAGAGTGTTTACTTTTAAGGTGAGGGTACTGAATGGGAAAGAAAGGTATCTTGTAAGTTAGAATAGTGACACACAGAAAGACTCCAATGAAGCTGAAGATGTTAAGCCCCTAAATTCTGAGGAGACTTCTATGCAAGTGTAAGACTTTCAGTGGTAAAGGCCTTTCAATCTCTATCTGCATTGCCTAAGGAAACTCTCATGGCCTGTAAGTATGCTCAAGTCCCAGCAGGCTCCTAAAGATAATACACAAAGTAAAGAAATATATTATACTATAACTAATTATTTTAATTTTTAACGAGATTAAGAGATTAGAGTGTATTTGTTATTTAAGACTGACTCAACTACTCTGGGATAGTGCAGAAAACACAGTTTACATCAGTACTGTGAGAAATAAACTTGTGATGGGAGCCCTAGCATCCTTGAAGGACTTCCTGGTTGTTCTTCTCTGTAAACTAGACCTTACAGTGGGAACTGCAGCTACTCAACCAGAAAACTCAAATGCATTGGGAGTAATCATATCCCTGGGTGGCAGGAGTTAAGTAGCAGCCTTGCCATAGGGAGTTGGGAGTCATTACTTTAATACACAGGAAATCAAAATAGCATCAGAAAAGTCTAACACATACATACCTATGGCTTGGCTAATTGATCATGGTGTTTCTAGAAATGAAATAGGTATAAAACCAACTAAATCCTTATTGGATCCTTATAAACAGAAAAGTTTAGATCAAGTGAACAAAAGTTCAGTTTGAATTATAAAAACAGAGGATCATAATCCCTGTCATTTCTGAGACTTGAGCCAGTAAAGGAGAAGAGAGGTTCCCTTGAGGAAGGACCCCTGTACACTGTCAAAAATGTATATTGTGACACTCTTTCTCCCAGCTTTTCCCAAAGGGACCTACAGTCTCTTACCTGGATAACCACACATTGAAAGAAAATAAGTAATTAAACATTTTGAGGTCTACTGGACACTGACTGCCCAGGAGACCCAAAACATCCCTGGATTCCCCACTTACAGTAGGGGTTTAAGAAGGTCAGATGGGGAAGCAAGGATGGCTCAGCAAGTTGAGCACTTACTTTGCAGTCCCGGGGCCGAGGAGCGAATCTCGGCCCTGACCCATGTGGACCCACATGCTGAACTGCGGTGTGCTTCCCATACAGGAGGCCCCCACTTAGGTCCTCACACCCCCAGTTCAGCCCTTGGCTTGATTGGGGCATGCCTCCCATGCAGGAGGCCCCCAGCCTAGTTTCTGCCCTGCATGGCCCCCACCCACCTGTGTGGAACAAAACCATGTGGACAGCTGATGACATACAACTATGGAGACTGCTCTGGGCCCTTCCCCTTATCTCTGTCTCTCTCTGTCTCTGTCAAAAACAGTAAAATGAACCTTAAAAAAGTAGGCCAGATGATTAAAAGAATTTTAGTTCAGGTTCTTTTCACAGTGTGCTCAGTAAGGTTCCAAACACATCTTGTGTGTGTGTGTGTTTCCCCTCAGTTTCCAAATGCATTATTGGAAAAGGTACACTCAGCAGCAAGCAGAAGGGCCACATTAGTTTCCTGACCTGTGGATTAATAGATATTATGATGAGAAAGGCCAAATGGAAGCCACTAGAACTGCCCTACCTAGGAAAATAGTACGTAAATCAAAAGCAGCACCATGTTTCTGGAGGGATTGCAGGGATTAGTGCCATCATTAAGATCTTCAAGAATGCAAGGGTGGTGATTCCTACCACATTCCCATCCAGCTCCCCTTTTTCATCTGTATAGGAGGTAGATGAATCTTGGAGAGCGCAAGTGGATTATTATAAGATTCACCATGTAGTGACTTCAATTATAGTGGTGTAAAAGATGTGGTTTTATTGTTGTGGCAAATTAACACATTCATTAGTACCTAGTATTCAACTACTGACTTGGAAAATGCTTTTTCTCTTTTTTCTTATCAATAAAGCAGTTTGTTTTCCACTGACAAGGCAAAAAATTCACCTTCACTGTCCTAGATCAAGAGTATATCATTCTATAGCCATTATCACAATTTTAGTTGGCAGGAATTTTGATCATTTTTTTCCTTTTCCACAGGATAGTATACTGGTTTATTACATTTATGACATTCTGCTGATTAAAGGTAGTGAGCAAGAAGTAGCAACTTATTTGTTAAGTAAGTATTGGTAGTAGTGTCTATTGTTAAGATATGTGTATGCCAGTGTGGAAAATAATTCTGACAAAATTCTGGGGCCTCTACCTCAGTGAAATATTTAGGAATAAGTTGGTGTGAAGCATGTCAAGATATCCCTTTTAAAGTGAAGATTAATTTTTTGCAATTGGCCCCTCCTCCAACCAAAAGAGGCACATAGCACCTAGTGAGCATCTTTGGATTTTGGAGGCAACATATTTCTCATTTTGGAGTGTTACTACAGCCTATTTACTGAGTGATCTGAACACTGTTAAAGTAGTGATCAGAGGAGGCTCTACAGAAGGTCCCATGTGTATAAGCTGCCCATAGTTTGGGCCACATGATCCAAGAGATTCAGTGGTACTTGAAGATTTAGTAGCAGACAGTGATGGTATTCAGAGCCTTTGGTGCACCCATACAGGTGATTTTCAGACCATAATTTTCTTTTATAATTTTAGAGAAAACATGTTCCATCCTCTGTAAATAATTTTCCTTTTGAAAAATAGCACTTGACCTGCTACTGGCCCTTAGTAGAGTTTGAATGTTTAGTCCCAGTTCATAAAGTTGAGAGTGCACAACAACACTCTACCATAAAATGGAGATTATATACATATATATGTGATTAGGAATTAGGTCCTGAAGGCACAAGTTAGTTACATAAAAACGTATCCCAAATTCCCATGATCCTCACTCCTGTTGCATTACCTTCTCTCTCCCAGCCTGCTCATATGAATGGTCACATGAGGAATTCCCTATGATCATTAGACAGAGGAAGAAGAAACTCAAAACTTGTTTACTGGAAGTTTTGCAAAACATACAGGCACCACCTGAAAATGTACAAATGAAGCTCTACACCCCTCTTCTGGAACATCTATAGAGGAAAATAGTGAAGGAACAAAGTATTTTGCTCAGAACTTTGAGCCCTGTATGTTTTATTCACTTGCCTTTGGAGGAGGAAAAAGTCAGATATGAGAATGTACACTGATTCATGAGCTATGATCAAGGATTGGTTGGTTGGTCAGACTCAGAAAAAACATAATTGGAAAATCTGTGACAAAGATTTGGGAAGAGTTATGTGGATTGACTTTTCTGAATGGGTAAAAATATATAAATATAGCTGTGACCACTATGGCTGCTCACCCAAGAATGACAGAGAAGGATTTTAATAATCAAGTGGATAGCATGGTTCACTTTGTGGATACCACTCAGCCTCTTTCTCCAGCCTGCCCTATCACTGTTCAATGTGCTCATGAACACGAGGCTATGGTGGCAGGGATGGAGGTGAAGCATGGGCCCTACACAATGCTTTTTTCACTAACCAACGCCAACCTGGCTACAGCCACTGCTGAGTGCCCAGTCTTCCAATAGTAGAGAGCAACATTAAATCCCTGACACAGCACCATTCCCCAGGTGATCAGCCACCTACCTGGTGACAAGTTGATTACTTTGGACATTTTCATTGTGGAAAGCACAGCTTTTGGTTTGGACTAGAATAGACTGAATAGGAATTTGCCTTTCTTACATACAATGGTGATACCAGAACTGATATTGGTGTATTTATAAAATGCACTATCTACTGTCAAGGTATTCCACACAGCATTGATTCCAATCAAGGAACTCACTTCACAACAACAACAAAACTGTGCAATTGGCCCAGGCTCATGGAATTCACTGTTATTACCATGTTCACCATTCTGAAGCAGCTGGCTTGATATAATGGTGGAATGACCTTCTACATATTCAATTGCAGCACCAACTAGGTGGTAGTATGCGGATGAGCTGGGTCAAAGTTCTCTAGAAAGCTATATATGCTCTGAAACAGCATCTGAAATTGTGGATGTTTATCCCACAGCCAGAATTCACAGATTCAAGTATAAAGAGTTGGAAATGCAAGTTTTACTACTTACTGTTACTACTTTTGATTACAGTTCCCATGACCCTATTCTCTGCTGGACTAGAGGTCTTGGTTCCAAAGAGAGAAATGCTTTCACAAGGAAAAACAAGAATAATTCCATGGAACTGAAACTTAAGCCACCCACACAGCCACTTTGGAGTCCTCATGTGCTGGCTGGGGTGGCTAATCCTGTCTGTCAATGAAGAAATCGGACTGCTACTTCACAACAGAGGTAAGAAAAGATTATGTCTACAATACAAAGAATACCTTCAGGAGTCAAAGAGCTGCATGCAGCTCGTGAGCCGCAGCGAGCCGCAGTTTGCCGACCACTAGGATGTTTCAGTGTTACCATACCTGATCAAGGTCAGCTAAAAGCTATAACAACCCAATCCAGGAGAGACTACTAGTGACCCAAGTCCTAGAGGCATAACAATTTGGGTCACTCCACTAGGTAAAAATATAGCATCAGCTCATGTGCTTATTTAAAGCAAAGGGGCTATGGAACAGGTAATAGAAGAAGGCAGTAAGGATTACCACTTAAAACCACATGATTATCTACAATAAGGACTGACTGCCTTGAGTGTACCTCCTTAGTATGTGTGTGTAGATTTGACTGGATCATAGGATGCTTAGATAGCTCATTAAACATTGTGGGTATGTCTGTGAGACTGTTACTGGAATAAACATTTGAATCAATAGAATAGTGAATCAGATCACTTTCCTTAACATAGGTGGGCATCATCAAATTCATTGAGGGTCAGAATATTACAAACAGGTGGAGGAAGGAAGGATTCACTATTTTTTTGCCTGAATGATTGAGCTGGGACACTTATATTATCTCACCATCACTGCTATATCTCAGACCTCCAGGTTCAGATTGAAATCAACACCATCAGCTATGTGGTTCACAGGCCTTTGAACTACACTTACACCTCTAGGTAACCATGTCTCCAGCTTGAAGATGACAGATCATCAGATGTCTCCATAGTCACATGAGTCAATAAATCAATATTTATTAATAAATATATAATAAATCAGTATTTATCTATCTAGTTTTTCAATTGTTTTCTTGTTTCTTTTTTGCTTTTGTTTGGAGACCAATGAATATTCCACTAAGAGATGTAATTAAAAAGAACACAGATTTTGTTGATTTCCTAGGAATAATCACAAATAAGTGTCAGATCCGGGACACGAGACTACATAGTCTATCTTTTTATTCCTGTGTTAGTTTGAGAATAGAGGGGGTGAAATGGACTAGGTTATGGCTGAATTCACTATGAGAAGGAAAAAATAAACGGTGAAACAGAAAGCCTGAAGTAAAACTCTATCTATTAAGTTCTTTCTGAATATCTTCTCGAATACACCTCTTAGAGCCTTTTGAGAAGCTTTTTCTTTTGGCATAGTGAGTTATAGTTTACTTAGTAAGTCCTTTCTCTTCACATGCATTCTTCTCTACAAATTTTACAATACTCAAGGACAAAGTAACTAGTGTGTTTACATTACTCTCTAACATTGCCCATAATGGCTTCGTAAATGCAGTTAATTCAATTTATGAAATTATATAAAATGTAAAGTTGGAAGTAATTCACCTACTCTTTATGTCTATAGTTGTGTGCATGTGTGTGTTCAAATATGAAACCTTCACACAACATTAATAAAAGATTTTGCATTTATATCAAATGCTCAAAATTACATATTAATTAAAATTTTGATATAAACTCAGCAATTGTAACTTCTTAATCACAACCATTATTAAATACTTACTCTATGATAATTGGGACAAAATAAAATGCCCATTTAATATTTAAAAATTTTTTGTTTTCCTTAAATAATCACAAAATAAATGTCTTACATTTGTATTAATACAACATTGCCTTGAAACAAAATAACCCTCCATACTGCTTTTCTTTGTATTTAAAGTTATCTCAGTTCACAGAGTAAACATAAAAGCAATTTTATCATTTATAAAACATTTTTTATTTATTTATTAAGTAAAATCAGTGCACTGAGTGAGGCTTCGTTAAAGAGTGTGGAAAAACAATGCTCATTTCAGCACTATACAATTAACACAATACACAGAATGTGATATGTAACAGATGGCAGTATAAAAGCAAAGTAGTATTTCCCTTTTGGTGCTTTTAAATTTATGCGCCTATTTATTGGGGAAGAAAACAGCTAATCTGCCTTTTTTTTTAAGAGAAATTGAGTTTTATGAGAAAGTATTTAAAGACAGAATTGCTATTTTGCATGTTATATTAAAGTTACTACAAAACTGTAGAAATAAAAATAAAATTTCTTCAATTCCCATAGTCTGCAGGGTATAGCAGTAAAAGAAATGGCAAAGGCATCTGTAAAACTTTGACCATGTTTCCAAAACCCTGCTCAAAATCATACTTTTAAAAAATCTTTCCAAGCTTGGTATATGGTAACTTAACTCACCTAACTTTGTTTTTAACACAAAAGTGTAACATGACAAATTAACTGTGTGTGTGTGTGTGTGTGTGTGTGTGTGTGTGTGTGTGTGTGTGTGTGTGTGAGTGAAAGAGAATCCATATCCCTGGAATAAACTCAAATACAGATATAATATCATTGACTTTGTATTTTGTATACAAATCTAAAGAACTTATATTTATACTATGTCACTATGTAATTTTCACCACAACCTTACCTTATTTCCTTAGTTAAGAAATGCAAAGTTTAAAAAAGTAATTTAAGTTTAGGGAGGAAGTGTTGTAATGGTCCTGGGATTTTGCTTCACTATATAACTTTCAAAACTATGCCACAAAATTAAAATTCAGAATTTAACTTTGACTTTATAGATTGGGGTCTTTCATATTATTTTTCTATGAGAACTCAGAATGAATTGCTTAAACATGAGCAGAGGGAAATGTGTTAAGATATTAATAAAGTTTGAGCTTCAGGATCTTTTTATATAAAACCATAGGTATTCCTTTACATAAAACCTTCTAAATTCAGCACACTTTTCCAGATGACCCAATAGATCATAATTGTATTGTACTTCAGAACCTCCACTTGTATGTTCTCCATGTCATTATAAGGAGATACTATCATCTATAGTGCTTTACCTTGGCCTCCTTGTACTTCAGAAGAATCTGTGGCCATCTTGGGGAAATAATAAAAAAAGCAACAGAGTGATAACTACGAATGCACTCCTTTAGCACAGAAGTTTGTATTCCTTTTGAAGTGGTTCTCAGACTTCAGCTCAACAGTCATTTTCAGAACCCTGACACGGAGTGTAAGAGACTTGAGAGCAGGTATCATGTGTTATTCATGATCTTACTCCTAGAACCTAATAGCGCTCACCACTAAGTTTCTGGACAAGCTCAAATATCTCTATTATTACAGATATGTTCACTTCAGACAAGAAGAAAGAAGGTAGTGTACTGAAGGCTCTATTGCATTATGAATAAATAAGGACTCTTCAGAAACTGTAAATATTTTGAGCACTAATCACTTAAGAATGAAAAAGGCATGGGTCTTTTCAAATACTGAATAGGAGATCAATGTGTGGGCATTAGATAAGAGGAGAAGAAATGCTCTGCTTATCTTGGACCCTAACATAAAATTCAAATTGAATATACATCTACTTTATTGATACTGATTGGGAACAAGAAAAGTGAGACATTGGGAGTAGATTACAACGTGGAAATGTAATTAATAGGCCAAATTAGACGATGCTTCTCTGTAAGCGTCTACAGATCTGAATATACGGTACGTACCGGTATGTGACTTCTATGCTTTGGTTTTACTGCACTGTGCAATAGTACAGTGTATCCTCGCCCTCCCCATTTCTTTGTTTGTTGATGCAATATTTCACTACAAACATGTGAAAGCACACCCACACCTATAACATGCACATGCATGTACACACACACACACACTTTTCTTTGTAATTTTTGGCAGTAGGCCATTTATCTATCGGGTTTTTTATGTCTTCTTATTTTTTATGAGATTTAAGCATTATAAGAGTTACCTTAAAATAGCACTAAAATCTGATTAAGTTTATGAATTCAATTCAAAGTACAATTTTTGAATGAAAAACTTCTCAAAGATGTTACCTTTAAAAAGCCCTGGCTCATGAACTTATTTAAAAGAAAATTCAGGGAAGAACCCAGTCAAACATACAAAACTAAATGAGTACAAAGGCAGGAGAGTTGGAATTAGAGTCCTAGTAGAAAATCTAGTATCACACACACACACAAAATGATTCCTATATTTAACAGATCTAAAACATGTTGAATTACATTGGTGAGGTTGACAGACACAATAGTGTTTGAAGCCAAAATAATATCACAATAGTAAAACATAAAGCATGTGGCAAAGTAATGGTACGTTATTATAGCACCACTTAAAAATTGTTCTATTAGATACAATGGACCAGATGCCAGACACTCATCATGTTGCTTTCTACTACCAACAGAGCCAAGTCTAATAGGTGTTAAAAGAATACAAAGTCCTTCATGAGCTGACTCTGACCAACCAACATCCTTACACTCAACAACTGAGTAAACCAAACAACATGCTTTCTCATCTCTGCAACTTTGCACAAGTTATGCTCTCTATAGCAAACCATTCCCTAATCCCAATTTGTCTTGCTGAATTCTCATCCACATAATAATAGTCCATGTCAGTATCTCCAGGGAAGTCTTTTATGACCCCTTGGTGCGCTAAATATGTCTAAATCTCCTCTACTAGACTTAAGAGCTCCATGGTACCAACGATTATTTCTTTTTTCCACTAACCTGGCACAAGGTGAAGAGAGAAGCATCCCTCCTTACCTACTAACGGAAATAGTTTTCCTTTCATGTTCAGAATCCACCTCTTTCCAAGATTAAATTCATCCCTAAAAGGAGACAATACTACTTCTTGGGACTTGTAGATACAGCATGAACTATATAAAAAAAAATGACCATTTAATATAAATTACAGCCTTTCTCTCCTTATTTGCCATGAAGACAAGGGAAAATAAGTTATAAGAGAGTGATGAAAAATTTGAAGAATATTTTTAAACAACATTTTGTAGTGTGCTAGAAATTAACCATGCTTTAACAAAATTAATTAATCAAATATAAATTATCTGTGTTTTCTGGATATACAGTATTTGTTTTAGCCCATTTGTTTGCATTTCCTTCTCTCATTAGCTATTTTATCAAATTTTCTACCAAATAATATTTGAATTTAAGAATTCTTATTCAAGAATCATCAAGAAACTATCGGTTGGTAAACACATTGATAGATTGACTTATTTTAAAAATTGTATTACATGGTTTTGGTAGAATTATGTGGAAAAAATAACATAGTAAAGTTAATCAGTGAAGAGAAAGTGGCCAGTAGTTTAAAGTCTAAAATCAGATTCTTGCTCAAGTCTCATTTTTGAGGTCTGCTAACTAATTATTTGGACAGAATTGTATTAATTTTTTCCAGTTATAAATAGGGGATAGTAGCAATCTTTTCCACTATGGCTGTTGGAAGGATTAAATATAACAATAATTATAAAAAAATTATATTGTGTAGAATATAAAAGATGTTCAATAAATATTAGCTATTTTTTCACTTTAATATAGAACTAGCATAAGCAATAATGTAGAAAATGAGGTGAAAAAAAGAATTAACCAACTCGAACTATCCAGGCTCTATGGTAGAGGATCCCAGGAAATACACAGTTATTAGGATTATAAATTGTAAGACAGATGAAAGTCTATGTGGAAATTGTACAATGAGATAGAAGGGTCCCACTAACGACCTTGGTGAGAAAAAACAATCAGCAGAATCACTGATCCATAAAGCATACTGCAAGGTTGCCTAAAGGAGATCTTTGAAAATAGAAAATCAGCACTGAATTACAGAAGCAATTGGGAGAAAAACATTTTCAGAAGTTTTGAATTGGTTTTTATTTTTACTATCATAGACATCTTGATGAAAGTTTTTAAATGTATTTTGCAATTATTCTTTTAAAGTCTAAAGGAAAAGAAACAGATGGAATAGGTGCTGACTCCAAAAGGAATTCCACCTATGAGCTATTGCTAAATAAATCATAAAAATATACTATTTTATAATAACAAATTTTATATCAGAGTATATAAATAGAAATGTGTTTTTAAAAAATATGTCAATGAAATAGTC
The DNA here is from genome assembly GCA_004027555.1 of Craseonycteris thonglongyai. Classification (NCBI taxonomy): domain Eukaryota; kingdom Metazoa; phylum Chordata; class Mammalia; order Chiroptera; family Craseonycteridae; genus Craseonycteris; species Craseonycteris thonglongyai. The sequence continues at coordinate 10,363 of PVKE010005915.1, forward strand.
ACAGGCACAAAGTAATTTTTTCAGGGGAGGTTTTTAATTTATTTCATGATTTTCAAATGTAGTAACTTTTAATTGGTATCATTTGATGAAGGAATTAATCAAAACTATAATAATTTTAAAACAGTGGCAAAGAGATAGTGGACCCATGAACACATGTAGTTGCATGTTGCCTAAAAAGGTAATATAAATCAATATTTTACCTGTATAACAACTCTAATTCAGTTACCAATAACCCAAATTTTCAATAACTAAGTCTGCATCAGTGTTGAAATTTTCATCTGGGAATAGGTTTTCATTTTAATGGCATGAGTAAAAGTTTCCACTAATAGAGCCACAAACCATTTTACACTTAATAGAGAAGATGATCCAGAATCTGGTAATTTCAGAGAATTCTGAAGGAAAGACCCAGTTAAGTTGTTTGGTTTAATAATCTGATAATCGCATTCTTAGATAATTCCTTCCCATTATGCCTTGGGTTTCGGGAAGTATTGATACCCCTCTATTCTATGAAAGAAATACTTCATAATACCAAGATGTTACAAGTTATTTAAGAAAAAAAAGATATAATCTAGAAAAGTAATTTTGAATGAAGAACTTATGTAAGCAAATAAGCAGCAACTACACAAATATAGGTACAAGGTACAAACTAGTTTTAATTTTGTGGATTCAAGAAGGTGTTCTATGGAAAGTAACCTCACAGGGTGATCTGATCATAAATTCCTAACTGGACAGGTCAAAGTAATAGTAATGTCCCAGGCCTATAACTTCATTAGTGAAAAGTTTTAAATTAGCCCTGCCCATTGTTATTGTGCATCTAGATTAATACATCTTAGAAGTACCAGTAATAATACCCCTCAAAGAGACTATTAACTCTCAGAAGAGAACAAAGTCTTGTTCACTATCCTGTAATCAAAATCCAGGCTTTCTCCCACCTCCATGTACATTTCCTCCATAATTTCAAAAGCATAAAAGAAGGTACAAAACTTATTCTATGGAGCATTTGAGAATTTGCTTTATGTGTCCTCAGCATGGCTCAAATAAACTCTTATAAAAATTCTTTACAGGTTTGTATATTTCTTACATTGACAATTATAAACCAAAATGAGAGCGGTGGATTTATATATACCTTTAACTTTTAACCAATTTTAGAATTATAGAAAGATTTTTTAAAAATACTCTAAAGAGTTTGCTTTGTTTTGCTGTTTTGTTTTGTTTTTAAATTCCTTCAATCTGCTAGCCAGGGATAAAACTTTGAGGAAAAATAGGATTTGCATAATATCAGTACCTCTCCCAGAATACTTATTACCCACCACAGGAGAAATGGTAATTCATGTTCCCATTGAGAAATATGGCAGACACCAACTAAACCAGGGAATTGAGGTGAACATCTAATGAAAATCTCCATCATCAGTGCCTTAGTACCAAATCTTGAGTGCAACAAGGAAAATCTATCACCAAATATTCTGCAGCATACCTTAGACATTAGAGGCTCAATCACTGTTTATTAATAAAATCAGCATCAGACAATCCTAGAGACAAAAAATTAAACACTATTTAAGAGAGATGATTCTAGAAATGATTCTTAGAAATGTGTTTACATAATTCTCATACAGGTTTAAAAATTATTATATTTTAATCAAATTAATTTTGTTTTTGTTATGTTTTGTATTTTTGTCTTTTGTAAAACTGGAAGATCTAGCCATCCAAGGTTTGCCTCTACGTGATGACAGTTTCTTATAGACAGAAAATTTCAGCAATGCTGCCCAGTCCCAGCCACTTCCATTGCCTTTATTAGGAGCTGCTTGACATTTTGTATGTCACCTGCCTGCTTATGCGAACATTTGATTCTATGCCCCCCCCCCCCCCCCCGATGGTTAGTATTATGAAACTTTGAAACCTGGACAGCCTTATATCCACAAGGGAGGGCCCCAGTTCAGTTCTACTCCATGCCACCCCTGTGTGAAATGAAACTGGCAGAAAAACTAATGATGTACAACTATGGAGACTGCTCTGGGCCCTCCCTACTTCCCTCTTTCTGTCTCTCTCACCTTCCCTAAAAAAATAATAAAATAAATCTTAAAAAAAAGAAGTTCACATAAACAGATCTAGTTTTGGAAAATCTTAACTATACATTCATATTAAAAAACTCATACAGTTCGACATACTAAAGAAAAGAAAATCTCATGGTTAAAGAATCTATACCCCTTCCCTTAAAGAATTTATAATCCATTGAGAGAATATGAACAACAAACTAACCAAAAATAAAAACAAAACAAAACTAATATAAGAGAACAAATAGACGAGTACATAGTTTAAATAGTAAATGAATGAGTACAATTTTCTAAATATGTATAATATACATGTTTAGTACTGAAAATTTTCTATTTCTTTCAAATAAATTTTGCAAGTGTATGTCTATAAATTCAACTTATGTTCATAACATACTTAGGAAATAAAGAGGTAGGTATCATCATTGTCACATTTTAGATAAAGAAACAAAAGAATAAAAGGAAACTCAGAAAGAAATTTAAGCCACTGTGTTTATACCAACCTGAAAATAGAAGCAAAATTGTCTGATTTTCTCCTAGACCACTGTCCTTTACTATAGTGTTTTGTCTTAGAAAGTATATAAAATCGACAGATAATGAAGTATTCAATTTTATATTCATAAGATGTAGAGTCTTACAACATTGATAAAACTTCGTTTTGAGTGGAGGCCTACTAAGTACCTTTACATTTTCTCCTAATAGCTATCTGACATTGGTCAGCCTCATTAGAATCCTCTGAGATTAACAATGACCTCAGATTTTTAGTTGATAAAATAGAGTTTTTTCCCCAGCCTCATTCCTGAATTACTAGGTCTGTTGTTGGTATTCAAAAACATGCATTTTAAAACAAACTTTCCAAGGTTAAGAAACTTGTGATATTTATATAAATGTGGCAGCCTCTGGCTTGCTAAAAAGAAAAGGATAAAGGAGAAAATTTATGTATGTTAAATATGTGAGGGAAAAAATAAGGATTCTGAATAGGTTTTGTTGTAAAAGAACAATGTGCATACACACGGGCTTGAGTGGAACACACAGAAGTTTAATGTGAAATAGTTTAAACAAGTGGATTTTAAAGTTGCTGTCAACTGGGTTCCATCTGGCCATGATTTTGCTGTTCCAAAAGTAGCTTCCCTTTCAACTCAAGGTCAGCATCAATGTAGTCCTAAAATATCAATGGAAGTAAGTTTAATTTTACAGGAGCCTGGGCTATTGCTTGTATTTTCTCAGTTCTATGTCAATATCTGCTCCCAAATGCTCATTCAGATAATCATTCACATCATATATTAATAACACAACTTGCAAGGTTAGACACAAAGTTTCCAGCAAGTGTCCTAAGAAAAATAAATTCCAAATTCATTTGTAAACTTTGGAATAAATCAAAGCTCTTTAATCAGTGCTTAATATGCACATTGCATTGTTTTACTTTGAGTAATTTTTCACGGCAGAGGATCTGCTGACAGAGAGGAGAGTGATCAAAGGCTAAATAAACAGGAAGAAAAATTTTAAATAATCTCCATAAAATAAGACACAGATTTGAACCACTGCTCAGTGGGAATGGAATTAAAAAAAAGGCATTTATAAGAAAATTTAAAGTGAAAGATTTAAAAATATATGATGATGGAGTAAATATAGAGGTAGGTAATTCAGATAAATGTCAAGAATGTCACTGAGTTTACTTTCCTAACCAAATTATGTCTTGTTTTGTTTTGTTTTAAAGGAAGTCTAGAGAATAAGCTGATTTTAAGATATGTTGATGAATTTACTTTTCAACACATTGAAGAGTTTAAGGTGAAAGAAGTACTAAACAGGGGATTAAAATGATTTACAAACTTGAATGTCCATAATTGACTATGAACTTACAAGTAAGAAGAAGTTATGCATAAACTCACGGAAACAGGAAGGACAAAAGTGGTTCTTCATATTTGATATAAAACTTGGCGGTGGTGTTAAGACAACTGCCCTTAAAATTTTTGACATCCTCTCATTGCGAGGTGGAGTATATGGCCATCTCCTTGAATCTGGGACATTCTGTGACTGCTTTGACCAACAGAGTACAACAGATGTGCTACTCTGTGACTGCCAAGGCCACCTGATTCTCTCAAGAGGCTCCCTCTCCATAAACGCCCTCTGATACTGCCCCTCCATAACACAGCCACCAAGATGTGAGAAGCATGAGCCAATTAAGAAGCCATGTGCTGTCTCTCTGGTTTCCAGTCCCAGCTGAGCTTAGCCTAAAGCTGTTCCAGTCCAGATTCCAGATCTGCGAGTGACAAAGACATCTCAGAAGTAGGTCCTCTAGCCTACTTCTATTCATAAGCCACTTGAGTCTTTCTAGCTGTAGTTTCCTTTCTGAATTCATGGTACACAGAAACTGTGAGCTGATAAATATAAATATATATATATATATATATATATATATATATATATATATATATAAACACATGCGCGCGCGCACGCACACACACTCACACACACACACACACACACACACACACACACACACACACACACACAATAAGATTAAGACACTGTGCTACGCAGTAGCCTGACCAGCCTCTCTTAGTAACCACGGTCAGTCAAATCTTCCCAGCTGAGACCCCAGCGTTTGGTACAGACACAAGCCATACCTGCTGTGCCTTGTCAGAATTCCTGCTCCACAAAATCCAGGAACATTATGACACTTTTTTCCCCCACTAAATTTGGGTAGTTTGTTATCCAGAGATAAAAGCTAAAACATATAGTATTTTGAAAATGTGACAAAATTTGTGATGCCTTTCCTACATTGCACTACACTCAAAATACTGCTTATAACTCTGAAGAGTTTTCAAACACACGTTTTTATCACATTAAAAAAATAGAAAAATAAGAAAAAAGTAAAATTGAACAGATGCTTTCAGTAAAACACCTTCAAGAACACCAGTTTTGAAGAAATTGATCTGTCTCTCACAACAAATATGGAGGTAGGTACTCTAATCTTATCTAACCCTATAACAAATACCATTACTATTAGTTCAATAGTACATATAAAGAAACTGGAAATCAAAGAGAGTGAATTTTCCAAATCGATGTGATTATTTAGTTATGGAGAAAGTATATAAACTCATGGTCTGGAGAGACACCCTTATACTATCATACCTCTCAACTAACCCAACAGAAGCCAAGTACCTCAAAGAAGATTAAGCACTTGGCTATAGATAGTGTTTAAACTAAGTTTAAGTTTCTTAACTCCAGTCTCGTGCTTCTTCATTCAGCCTGCTTCAACAAATGACTGATTAATAATTCTACTTTACTATGTGAATTCAATAGAAATTAAGTTAATTAAAATGTGTGTGTGTATTTTTATTTTTTAATGTAAGGCTGAAGACTTATACAAGACGTATGTACATTGAGCATAGCAGGATACTAATCAAGGGTCATTAAATTTAAGTAAGTTAATTAAGGACATTAAATTATTTCCAGGCATGGTGTCTGACCTAAAAATAAACAACCTTTTCCTGCTCTATTAAATTTGAATTGTGTCCTTGTAGATCTCCCCGTCTTGAAAAAAAAAGGCTAAAATGTATCTATCTGTAAGTAGAAACTTAGAACATCAGGGGATATTTACACACCAATGTCTTATTACTGACCTTGCTTCGATTGTTTTTATTATACACGTTTTAACAAGAGAGGAGTGCTTATGAAGGAAGCATGACTTTTTTTTTTCAAGGCTGATATTCCTTTAAGTGGGAGAGGCACATGTAAACTGGGGATTGACAGAAAGGAAAAAGTTATGTCAGCTAAATCATCTGATTCAGAGTCTGTTAGAAGAGGAATCACTGTTCATCTTAATCACTTTCATGCCCTTTTTCACTGTGCTGGATTTCCACACTGTTCCCACAGTTGTCTTGGGCATGTACGTGCATCAGCATGCTGTAGTTGAGCTCACAATGGTTGCTACATATAAGGCAATACATATGTCATTTAATGCGGCCTAGTTCTTTTCAAGCATCTTTAATATTACATTTATTCTTTTATTTGTGGTCCTTTTAATCATGAAGATGTAGATGACCTTTGAGAAAATGACATACCTCTTCTCTATTTAATGCTTTGTCACTCATCTCAATTTTCTTGTTTTGTGATAATATAGATTTTTGATGTAATCAATCCTTTGTTTCTACAGTTAAACTGAAATTTTCTCCATCTTTCTCCTTATTAATGGCTTCCTTCTTGATACCTTGTTGTTCTATAAATTGATTTGAGATTATTTATTTCTTGACTCTTTCTTATATGAACTGTTCGAGAAACTAATTTATGATTGTTTTCTCAGTTGTTCCTTAGGTTTACAAAGATATTTTATAAACAACACATAAGTCATCTACAAAAACACAGGCCTTAGAAGCAGCTTTTCTAAACCTGTTTTCTAATTATTTTCTAAGTGTCTTCCCACATCCACATTCTGGCTTTACTTTTTGTCCTTTAAATTAAATTGGTTTCATTACTGGATTTTATTTCACTACAAAGTATACAATAAAAATTCTTTCTAATTCAGTTTCCATTTTTACAACTTTGGTAGCACGGATTTGTCTCTAACACTATTTATTTTTAAATAAAGCCTGATATTTCCATTTGGCCTTTTGATTTATCTTTCTGATTTTCTGATAATGAACTAAATTATATATAAAATATGTATATGCATGAATGTATGCTATGCATAATAATGTGAATATTGCATTTATAATATACATACATATTAAATTATTTTCTTTAATTAAAATAAGTACATTCATTTCAGTCTATGGTAGGAATGCATTCAAAATACATATACTTTTTTAATGCTTATAGTAAATATCTCTTCATTTTAAAATATTTATTTTTATGATTAAGTGTACATTATCAATAGATTAAGCCCTACATCAAGAAATTTTCAGTTTATATAAAGTTTTTTTGTTATATAGTTCTTGCTAATGTACCCAATCCTAGCTCCTGCCACAATCCCTTACTCTTTATGCTATAGCAATAAGGAACTAAGTATTTGTGATTTCTGAAATATTACAATTATACCATAGAATTGTTGGCATCATAGGCAGAGACAATATCTTTTACATTGCTATTTCCCCAACCACAAGCAACATGGTGGTATAAATATTTGTTGAAATAAATAATAAGCATTTTATTATTCATAGTATTTACTTCATAAATATTAATTGAAATAATATATAGCTTGTCTTTTAAGGATTAAGAAATGCTTAAAAGGTATAAGAATATCTGAAATGCTTTCATTAAATCTATATTATCTGTGAACTTTTTCCTAAGTATGGGCAATTTGCTCACTGACCTGTGTTTTATTTAGTTTCACACTCTTGGAGTATTTCAGATCAGCAAAATGATTTGAATTACCTAAATGGCAAAGTCAGTCCTATGGGACAGGTTTGCTAAATCCAACTCTTCTAGACTTTCTATGGGACAGCATTTTGGATAGTAGTTGTAACAACATTATTTCAATGTATTAATACATTCATATTTTTAAATTCTAAGAAAGTGTTAATTTCTCATGAGAAAGTTTTCGTAAGTGAAAAATAACAACTTTATAATCTTTGTCGATAAAGCAAGTATTGGCAATTTTACTTAGCAGTTTTAATGAAGGAATTGTAACACTGAGTCTGCTATAAAGGTCTTGATAAAAGAAAGTGCAGTCATTGTGATGGGAATAATTATCACTGTAGTGTAGGCATGAAAATACCCTACAATAGTCAAACACCCGGAAACAAAATGCAAATGAGAACATTTTGTTGAAACATGATTGAATAACAGAAAATGACTTTAACTTGTATCACTGACTCCTATACTCTGATGCCATTTATAATGTAATCAATATATTGGGCTCAAATTTTCTTTACATCTGGAATTAGTGCAATTATACACAGCATTGACTTCAGACGGTACAAATATTCCATTAATTCAGATGCCACAAGTCTCACTCACTAACACATCTCTGTCTCCATTAGTCCCTTGATTAAATGGCATCCTCTTTTTTCCAAAAACCTTTTTGCAAAGTTGAATTGTGGAGAACTCAATTAAGCTTATATAATGATACATCTGGATACCAATTATGAAAAAGTACAGAGTTACTGACCAATAAGTGTAATGCTCACATTTACTTTTCTAGTATTTCCTATGTGTTTTAGATTTATATTAAATATATCTTAATTAGCATAATTTATTAATACTTTATACCATAATAATAAAAATGTGTTTCTGTATGTATGTGAGACACATTTTTTTGGTTTTATATAAATCAAACTAGTGAGATATTTTGTTATGATTCTTAATTTTAGAATATTTATTAAGTAATTGCCTTGTAAGTTTTTACAGCAATATCAGAAATGCAGTCTTCATCTTAAACAACATGAGGAAAACTATATATTATTATGCTTAATCTAACAAACATAAGCAGAAAAGATTTGTTAGAAGATGGAATTAAGAGATTTAAGGGATTGTAAAATCCACTCTTTATAATTTTACAGGTCATATTTGAAACTCAGTTTCCATTATTTTGTCCTTAATCACCAGATTTTGTTTTCATTCAGGCCAAAAGAGACTGTTTTGTATTTTTCCCAAACACCCTTCCTTAAGCAATGAATCCCACCAGTATCTCCTACTCTCATTTGCTGGGTTAGGAGTGGTCCCATATTCTATAGTTTGTCAGAGCAAAAGATACTTACATGTACCCCATGTATCAGATAAGATCAATGGACAGACGAAAGCTATCATGGGTTATAAAATTCTCCAAGAAAATGTGCTACATGGATGAGAAGACCTTAATAGAAAGAACCTTAAAGTGCACCTCTAGATCTAGGCATCAACTAAGGTTTAAAACAAAAAGCCAGAATAGAGATGCATGTTAATTACTGAACTGACGTTTTCGATATCACTCAAAGTGCCCAAATCTACTTTATTTTATAGAAATGTCCAGAAGAATATAAGATTAATCTTAATTTTATTCTATAAAGACAGGAAATAATCAGTCTATTTTTCTAATATTTATTTTGGGAAGCTGGGATGGCTCAGTGGGTTAAGTGCTCACTTTGGAGCCCTGAGGACAGAGTATCATATCCCGGCCCTGGCCTGTGCAGACCCTTATGCTGACCTGGGGTGTGCTTCCCGTGCAGGAGGCCCCCAGTTTGGTTCTCATCCCCCGTCTCAGCCTCTGGCTTGAAGGGGGCATGCTTCCCATGCGGGAGGCCCCTAGCCCAGCTCCCCCCTGCACAGCCCCCACCTACCTGTGTGGAAGGAAACCATGTCATAAATTAATGATGTACAACTATAGAGATTGCTCTGGGTCCTCCCTCTTCACTCTATCTTTCTCTGTCTCTGACAAAAGAACAATAAAATAAATCTTAAAAAGAAAAGATTTATTTTATTGTTTTGAGAGAGAGAGAGAGAGAGAGAGAGAGAGAGAGAGAGAGAGAGAGAGAGAGAAGAGGGAGGGCCTAAAGCAGTCTCCATAGTTGTACATCATGAGTTTTTCACATAGTTTCATTCCACACAGGTGGCCGCAGGACTGTGCAGGGCAGGAATAGGGTCAGAGTGTTTAAAAACAAAGCTATAATAATAGCAACAGAAAGGAGAGGCTAGGGTAAGGTAAAGGTATGTCTATAATAGTAGCAATCTGTCATATACCAAGAAGACATTAAGAATTAAAGCATGAGATGTCAGTGTCAGACCATCCACAGGGAGCACCTTATTAATCTACAGATGACAGATATCATAGCCAAAAAAATGGACTGCCTCTTCAAGCAATGTTTAGCACTATTATGAGTTGTCTTCCTAAGAAGAAAACTAATATTTTTCCATGCACTGGAATTGGAAAGGGCAGTATTCAGAAAAGTAATCAGATGGAAGGAAGTCAGTGTGCTGATTAATGATCAGAGGAATTATCACCTGCACTTGGATGCTTGTATCTCTTCCATATATATGAGGTAATGCATATAAGGGGAGACTTTGGTTGAACAATACAATCCATACCACTGTGGATATATGGAAAATGTCTGTGAAAACATGGAAGCAGAAGTAGCTAAAGCTGCCTGAGGGAGTCTCAGAGAAGTTAACACTAGATTTTGAAAAATGCTTTAAAAAATAGGCATAGCATTATTTCAAAAGTTTAAAAATAATGTGTCCATGTATTGTGTGAAGAAAAACATTGTGTGAACAGGGAATGGTGGGAAGGTAACATGGGGTGTATAAGACGGAAGGTTTAAGCTGAGAATGGAAGGCGTGGTAGGGTCTAGTCGATAAAATCATTGGTCATCTGTGCTATGGAGTTTAAATGCATCTTGTATGTAGGAGATTATGAAGGCGGTTTAGTAGAAGTAGTAATGTAAAGCTTATAAACTAGAGAAGATACAGGCAATAAGAAAAAAAAGAAGCAATTACAATTTTCTAAAAAAAATGATAAAAAGTTTATACCAAGAATGAAAAAGGGTACATCATACCACTGTAACCTAGCTTCTTTCACTATTTCATTTTATCCATGTTTAGCAACCTACTTCCCTTGAGCTTTAGTTTCTTATAACTTGTATGCACAAAATGTGTTTTGAACTCTGATTTTTATTTATTTATTTATTTTAGTGAATCAAATCTATTTTTTCCAAATCTATTACACACAAAAAAGTGTATTTTGTTTGAAATGAATTATAAGAGTGAAACCCAGAAATTAGACTGCTTTTCCTACGAGCAGTGGCATTCCTGATAAAAACTAATTCTCACAGATCCAGTTAGAAAACCACTGGATTAGATGATTGCCAAGATCCTCCCAGCTCTATTGTGCTGTTATCCCCTGAGGATATAATTCTCCCAGTGCTTGATCTCTATTTTTTACATAAGGTGAGTATTTCCAGCAATAATACCACTCACTATGAAGTATGATAACTTACATAAGTAGATGAAAATAGCAATATGCAATCATTTTCTTTCTATGTTTCTAATTACAATGTATTGTAATTTGTCAGTGGAAACACTCCAAGTTAAAACTATGATCAAGTTATTTACTGATTATAGACTAAGCCAATTCAGTCAAGAATTGGTGACCACTATATGTTCTAGTAGGCAAAATTCTGTATAAAAGAAGATATAAATCTATAGTTATAGAGCCACTCTTTCAGGTAATTATTATGTAAAGAGACCTGTTCTTTATTAAATTCACTTCTAATTTGGCCCAAAGATGTATCATTATCAAAGTTAAAGCTCCTTGTTTTATTCTCTGAGCATGATGACAAATGGTTTCAAATGCTAAGGGCAAATGGGGACCCAACACACAGCCCAAGTTCTTCCACTTGAAACTGCTTAATTTGATATTTTTTTTGTTTGTTTTAAAGATTTATTTATTTTCATTGTTTTTGACAGAGACAGGGAGACAGAGATAGAAAGAGACAGAGAGAAGGGGGAGGGCACAGAGCAGTCTCCTCAGTTGTACATCATCAGTTTTCAACATAGTTTGGTTCCACACATAGTTACGGTAGGTATGTTGGTTTGTATGTGATTAAAAATACTATATGATGTTAATGTAGCAAGAAATAATACAATACCGGTAAATTAACACAAAATTAGGAATAAAGGTACAATGTAAGGTAATTGTCTATCAAAGCACAGTGTATATAAATAACACTCCAGAGTTAATTTTATATTTTCAGATCCATAATACTGATATATGTAAAGTACTGATCTGGGAGTTTCTAGATCCATTAAGAGAAATTAATAAATTTCTTTGTACCTAATAGATCACTATCACTAAAATTTCTTCCAGATAGAATATTCTATATTATAATTTTATCATCAATCACTTAAGTTTAATAAATATTAAATAAAATGTAAATATAATAGTAATTCACAAATCATAATAATAAAATAAAGTTTTAAAAGAAATTTCTACTTTTATTTTTTCTTCCATCTTCCCTAAAATCTCAAAGGAATTATCCCTTCAGTGGACTTAAAAACTGTAACTCTTTTATACCTAAAGCAAAATTTCACTAGCAAAACTTTATAAATGGTATTATAAAAAAAATCAGTGTCTACTGGTAAATTCTGTAAACAGGTTCTAATTATTTTATTTAAAAAATGATGTAATTTATATGAACATCTACTGTTGCCTGTTAAGGCAACAAAATAGATTCCTCTTCAGCCAACACTGATTTTCAAAAGCTAGTACAACTGCTGTTATTTAGTATCATGAATAAAAATAACAATTCTTAGCTACACTATTTTTTCTAGCACAACATTTTAAAATACCAGTTTAATCCTTCTTTACCATCCATAATGTGAGGTATGAAATGTATTCTTTTATTGACTGATAGTACTGTTTGTTGCTCTTCATCTTCTAATATAAATTTCAGTCATAAATGGAATTATGTTTTTAAGAACAAATACCAAATAAATATGTAATCTTTTTAAACAATCTTAAAATACCTAACACTAAAAATGGCTTAAAATAAAGTATCTGCTCTTTAAGAGATACCATCTTATTATTGAATATAAGATTCTTTCAAAAGAACTTAATAATTCACTTTTTAACCATCTGGTTGTATAGTATTTGGATTTTTATTTATGCAAGTATATGTAGATACACTCTCAAATTATTTACCACATATCTTTCTCACAACCCAATAGGCAGTACATATTTCTAGGATTTATAGAGGGATGCAAATCATAAATAATAAAAAATCAGATGCAATACAGGACTGAGAGACTAAATAAATTTTCCGGGGAAAATATGATTTCCATTGAAGGTCCAAAGAGATTTAAACAGGCATAAAAAGGGGTATCAGTGACATCCAATAGAAAAACAAAATGTGACTTTTAATTTCATAGATACTGGGAATACAAAAGATAAGATATAACTTTATGCATAAGACATATCAGAGTATAAGACAGAGCCCCACAGTTGGAGAGATAGGAATACTGACCATATTACAGGGAAGATATTTGATTGGGGATAAAAAAGATAGTGACCTAATTATTACAAGGCAAGGGCTCCGCCATAGAAAAATTTTATCAGTCTTTCATTAATTTGTTAATTCATCCAATTTAAATTATTAAGAAATTTCCATAAATAATTTAAGTATCGCATATACAAAAATGAACAAGACACACATCTTTCAGGAAACAATAATATTCGCAGACAGATAAATAAAACTGTAGTGGATGGATGCCAGGAGGTTGAGCATTTGTCTTATAATCGCAAAGTCTGGGGTTGGATTCCAGGCCCGGGTCTGTGCAAACCCCGTGTGCTGAATGGTGGCACAACTGGTAACCATCAGGATAGCTCAGCAGCAAAGGTTCTCGCCTCCCATGTGAGAGGCCCCTGGTTCAGTTCCCAGCCTGTACAGTCCCATACTCACCTGTGTAGCATACAGCCATGTCACAAATAATGATGCACAACTATGGAGAATGCTCTGGACCCTCCCCACTTCTCTCTCTCTCTCTCTCTCTCAATCTCTCACCTTCTCTCAAACCGTAAAATAAATCTTAAAAAAAAAAATTAAAATTAAAAGAAAAAAGTAGTGGAATGTGGTATTACAATTGTCTTCCCAAAGTATAAGAGATGACAAAGTGAGAATGCTGAGTTTGAGTTTGTTAATGAAACAGAGAGCTTCAGAGATGTGTTAAATCTTTACTTACAAGTATACATAATTTGCAGAACTTCTCTTAGTGGTTGTGGTGAAGGATTTGTTAGGAACACTTAATGAATAATAAAGAAATATGTATAAAGACATGGAAGCAAGAAAATTCCCTGTGCATTCTGGAATGGCATAACTGGTTAGGACTAAAGCAAACGATTTGAGGGACATAGGGCTGTGACCAGACTGAGAAGAACTCATCATACAGAAATAAAAGTTGCAGTCTCTAGCTATGACATGAAGAATTCTGAAAGCTTCTACCATAGTACTATAAAGAGACTAATGTAACATTTTAGAAAATCAGCTTCAGGGAGGAAAGATTAGTCTGCTAGAAAGAATGAAGAAAGCATGATAAATTAAGAAAATATCTGAAAATTCATGGTCAGAGATGATGAGGAACTGAATACATGTAGAGGCCAACCTGATGAAAAGAAATAAATGTATCAAAATATCTTTGGAATTTCACTATATGATGTACAAGGGCTGTCCAAAAGTAGCTTTTTACATTACAGTCAAGATGGCTGGATTTTTCCTGGACAGCCCTCATATATGGGTGAGGGAGAGGAATTAGTAATCACATCAGGATTCCTGAGATAGATGATTTGTGGGTGGTAGCATTATTCACTGCATTAGCATTTTGCACTAAAGTGGAAGAGATTTCAGAAAGAAATAATGACTGACTTAAGAATATCTATTGTTACTATAACTTTACCAATAGAATGCTCTGGATCTAACCTAAAGTCTGTTTAATATAACTAAAAAATCCACGAACAATTTGAGGCTGGAAATAAAGAGTTAAGACGCCTAAGGCTAGAATGAGCAATAAAATAAATGTCATCATGTAGTTTCTATTTTTTGCAATTAGAGTTGAAAATGTTTGTATATGTAGGCTAAAAAACACAACTTCTTTTCTGTCAATGCTCTGATCTTTATCACAAAATCTTTAGCAGGGACTGATTCTTTACTTTTAGGAATAAAGTATAATGATTAGCCTATTATTCATCTTGTTTGCCTCTCAACATGATTTTTAGTTCTACCAAGGAATGTTTTAGTGAGAAAGGTCAGTAAGCAGAAATTGGCATGCTTATTTGCTCTCCTGGAAGTAAAGCTCACAGTCTGAAGGGTCAAGTTCTAGAAATAGCTCTTTAAAAACTTAGATATCTTTACAGAAAATTAGCTAATAACTATGATTTTAGTCTCTAAAACACAAACTCTTTGCCAACCCCCTTTTGTGGTTCTGCTTTACAATGAACATTATAAATAAGCTCAGTCATACAAAGTAACTAAATTTTTCAAGATCATGGGACAACAAAGCTTTAAAAGCCTATAAATGATCAATTTGTGTGAGATTGAAAACCAAAACTGATAATATTTTGTTATTCTGAGAAAGTATCAAACTATAGATAATAATAGCTAGTCGCTGTGGGCCCCAAACATTGGTGCTAGTAAAAAAGAGCACTTTTCCTTTAATGTGGAGAATCTTGCCAAAGACTACTATTGCCTTTATATGATGAATACAGACACAGATATTTATAAATGCTAGTTTTGGAAGATCTGTAAATTGCTTGGCAGAATATAAAACAAAGATGACTTAAGAAAATAGATGTAAAAATGGTAGGAAAACATTTGATTAAGAAATACTTGTGAAAAGCATCTAAGAAAGTAAAACTAAAATAACTAAGAGTTTATTCAAGTGTACAATTAGGGAGAACTATTGAGGTGGGGCTCTATTTTAATGACTAGAACAAGAGAACAGCAATTACCTTTTATGGGGACTAGATGGAAAAGAATGTTCACTTCACATTGGCACAGACCTTCTGGAAAAAGCAATTTCAGTGAAAACATGAGAGTTCATTCTCTGAGAAGCCATACAAAACAAAAGAAGCATGCAAAGATACAGAATATTCTATCTTTGTTAGTGGTAAACGATCTTGCAGATAACCCTGTTATTCCTAAAGCATAAGTGGTGGGAAACTTTTCCAATAAATCATGTCTTCTCAAGTGCACATTGTGAAGTAATCGCTACTGAGTATCCTTTATCAGAAGTTTATCTGAATACATTTGAAATTGTCCAGAAGAAGAAATGCCCACACACCAAGTGGTTAAGGCATCTGAAACAGCCTTGTGGATTCAAGTTGAGTACCATTTTGCTTCTGCTTATTTGCACCTGTTGCAATATCAAAGTTCCTTAAATTGAACTTGATTAGCTTGTTTAATTCCTGCTCTCAGATTACGGTAACTCTTTACCTTTGGTCACTCCTGATATGAATCCCTTTTACTTTATATTTTTTAATTCATTCTTCCTCAGTGACATTAATTGATGTCTGAACAACTTTGTCTTCTGTGTTTCCATGACCCATCCTTATTCTGTGTTGGATCTAAACTTGGTACCTTTCCAGTTTTACTTTACCACAAACAGTAAGGCTCCAATTATGGCATGTGCTGTAATAGTTTGTGGTGTTTCTTCCTGGCACAAGTAGGGTAACTTACCTAGAGATTGCAAGTTGTATCACTATTATCTGCTTTTTTACTGGCTCTTAACTGCTCTGAGGCCAAAACTGAAATATAAATGAAGTCGGATGATATAAATGAAGTCGGAAGAGAGTCACCAGGTACATTCCTATAATTCCTGTTCTCTGTAATGTGGTAAAAACTGTTAGGGAGTAAGGCTACACTTCATATACTTCCCTGAGAATGACTCAATTACATTTTTAACCAATCAACAAGGTAGGTGGAGATGTGAGTTAGGCCATACATAAAAAGTTCCCTTAGATCAGTATGAAAAAGTTATTGTTGAAATATAACAAGTGAAAGCTGGGATGACTCAGCAGGTAAAGCACTTGCTTTGAAGCCCCGAGGACCAAGGATCGAATCCAGGTCCCAGCCCATGAGGACCCACATGCTGAACTGGGGTGTGCCCCCAGTTCAGTTTTTGCCGGGGCCTATGTGGGAGGCTCCTGGCCCAGTTCCTGCCCTGAGCAGCCTTGTGCCCAACGGTGGAGTGAAACAATGTGGAAAATTAATGTCAACTATGGAGACTGCTCTGGGCCCTCCCCCTTTTCTCTGTCTCTGTTTCTCTCTGTCAATTATGAATAAAATAAATCTTTAGAAAAAAGAAAAGAAATATAACAAGATCTGAGAAAATCATACCTTGTATGCGATGTATAAGAATATTGCAATTATATCACAGGACCAGGAATCAACCTGATAAGAGACAGCTCCTCCTTCCTCTCAGCTTAGAACATGACTGATACAAATGAACAGCTGCCAAATACCCACAGTGAAGAAAATTGTTGATAATTCTCTTTAAATGATATTCTCTTAATACACATAATGACTTTTCCAGTTTCATCATTCATGCATTTTGGTAGAGGTAATACAAATATCTTGGATATAAATCTGAGCCATTATACTGGTCTAGCAATATTGTCCATTGAGACTAATTTCAGAGATTATACTGACACAGTTACATATGAGCATATGAGAAATCTAGACCCTAATCTAAATCCAATACCAGTGAGCTGAAGACAAAACTTTAATTTTACTATAGCTACATTGCTCATTTTATTTAGGTATTATTTGAAATTTAGTTTTTCTACATTGTATTTATATGATTAACCAAAAGTATAGGTCCTTTCCGAACAAATGTCTATATCCCTATTCTGCCTACTATAATGTACTCTATGCACTGAATTTATTTCATATTCCTACTCCCCTAGCCACAGGTGACATTGATACATTTTATTCAGAATCGTTTAAGACTCTATCTCTTCCCAAATGGTATACATTTGTATAAATAAAGCCAACTGGTGATGGTTTTTCTTTAAGGATCAAGTTATGCAAATGTCCCACCATGAACTGTATTCCCAAGGCCTTTTTCAAAAATGCCTACATGCCTGTGCAATAATATTAAAAGTGCTTTGTATATCAGTAAAGCAAGGTGTCTACCATACAGTTCTGGCAGATTTCCAATTTATACATGAACCTGGGGTATTAAGGGATGTCTCTTGAGTCATTACTTTGGGTGCTACAAAAATTGATATGTATAGCTAATTTCATGGGGAAGCAGAACACAATTAGTGTGAGCTTAAGTGAGGACTCTTTTCTATGTCTATCTTTATTTGTACTTGCCCATAGTGATTGCTTCATTCTCACTACACCAATGTAGAATGACACCTCAAAAGTGATTGGCCTTGTGAGGAGAACCTTTTTAATAGCTTTTAGTTCATTTTCTCACCCCTGTTGTCATTACATGCAGACATTCAATTCATATTCATATACATAGCAATTTAGCTCATATATGAAAATGTTAGGACTCCATTTCTCAAAAATGTGATTGTGCTGAAGCATATACCCAAGGCTTAGTGGATTTTTCCTGAGAGTTTTCCAGGATAAGAAATAATATTTTGTATTTTCTTCTTGAAAAAAAAAAGCATGGATATTCCTGTATAGTTTTCATACTTGTAGAGTTGTGAAGATAGCTATATTATCGACTCAATAAAATCAAATGAAAGTTTTAAAATCATTTCTTTAAATGTTAAGTTTTCATTGGAATTATAATATAAAAAAATAAAATAAAATATTAAAAATTGGAGTGGTAGGGACACTTTTTTTCAGGGGAGTGGGATTCTCCTCCTTTGCAACATGTCTGTTCTCAGGTTTTCCGTTTCCTGGGCTCAGCCCTCTCATAGACTTTTCCTTTGTCGTTGCCCATCTTGGAATCATCTTCAGAGGAGTTAGAAAATGTTCTTCTTGGGTAATCTACTTTTGAAGGCTGTTTCTTGCATGGTTTGGCAGCCTGAGCGCTGGTTTAGAGATTAAAAATGTTTAAGTCTTTGTTCATTGTTTCTTCAGTAATATTGTTCTCGAAAAGGCTTTTGATTTATTCAGGGCCAGTCAGTTCCTTGTGTAAGCAATTATCGTTAAACTTTTCCTCTTGATAGGGTTCTCAAATCCATTTCTTTCCTTTCTTTCACAGCCACATGCTTCTCTCCCATCTTTATATGGCTACCTTGAGACCAAGAGTCTTACACGTAAAGCTATCTTTGTATCTTCTTTGATTTCCATCACTTTTTCTAACTAAAAGGTATAATTGGACCCTTATCGTTAGAACAATATATTTTTAATTCTCTCAAAAGCTGTCAGTTTTCATAAATTTGTAAAATTCTAAATTTATGTAATGTTATTTTTGACATTTTTGCTTGCAGATTGACTAATTTCTATCTCATAAACTTTGCCAAATGTAGCCAGTAATAGACAATACACTGCTAAAATAGGTTTGAAATACTTCATCTAGGCGGGAAGCATAAGGCCTACCTCACAGGTGACTAGTTGTTCATTTTACCAAATGTGTTGGCACTATACAACACATTTCCAGCCCCTGATACTGATTTATTCATCCCTGCCTACCTCTCTAATAAAATAATATATATATTTTTAAAGATTTATTTATTTTTTGAGAGAAAGTGAGAGAGAGAGACAGACAGACAAGTGAAGCGGGAGGGCCTAGAGCAGTCTGCATAGTTGTATATCATTAGTTTTGACACAGTTTCATTTCACACAGGTGGATGTGGGCTGTGTCGGGTAGAATCAAATAAGGGAGCTCCTGCATGGGAAGCTAGAACCTTCACCACTAACCTGGCACTTACCAGTTGTATCACAGTTCAGCATGTGGATTTGTACAGGCTGGGGCCAGGATTTGATTCCCAGACCTCCTGATTGCAAGGCAAGCACTCAACCTATTGAGCTATCCTGGCATCTCTCAAGTAATATTTTTAGGATTTTAATATAACAATACTTCTCTTTTAATACTAATGTCTGTTTTAAGGTAAGTAATGCTAGCATTCACACATTTTTTTTAATTTATTTTTATTGTTTTTGAGAGAGAGAGAGAGAGAGAGAGAGAAATACAGAGACAGAGAGAAGGGAGAGGGCCCAGAACAGTCTTCATAGTTGCGCATCATTGGTTTTGCCACATAGTTTGATTCCACAGGTAGGCTCAGGGCTGCACAGGGCAGGAACTGGGCCGAGGTCTCACCCCAGTGAGAACTGAACTGGGGGCACTCCCCAGTTTAGCATATGGGTCTGCACAGGCCAGGGCCAGGATTCAATCCTCGGTCCCCAGAGCTGCAAAGTGAGTGCTTAACCCACTGAGCCATCCTGGCTTCCCACATTTACAAATTTAAATTCCCTAATTTTCAGTTTTTTTGTATTGTCACTAATGTAGTCTAATGCAGGTTGGTCTACCCTCCTTCTTTCAGCTTTGCTTTCTAGAATAAGTTGATTCCAAGATATCTTTAGCAGAGGAAGTGAAGATGTGACAATTGCATGGGATAATTAAAAAAAATTATTTTTAATGTTTTTGACAGAGATATATATAGAGAGAGACAGAGACAGAGAGAAGGGAGAGGGCCCAGAACCATCACCATAGTTGTTCATCATTGGTTTTTCCACATAGTTTCATTCCACAGGTGGGCACGGGGCTGCACAGGGCAGGAACTGGGCTAGGGTCTCACCCCAGTGAGAACCAAACTGGGGGCACTCCTCAGTTCAGCATATGGGTCTGCACAGGCCAGGGCCGGAATTCGATCCTCGGTCCCTGGGGCTGCAAAATGAGCGCTTAACCCACTGAGCTATCCCGGATTCCCAATGGGATAATTTCAAGTTGTGCCTGGGAGTGGCTTTAATTATTCCTACCCAAATCGAATTGATGAACACCTTGTCTTGTGGGATCAGCTTAAAAACAAGGAGTCTGGGAAATGTACATGAACCTATAGATCACTAGTGGGAGCTAGAAATGTTGGCCACAGTGTTTATTTATGACAAGAAAAGAGAAGAATAAGCAGTTGTAGCTGAAGATGCAAGGTAAATTTATTATTCAACACTGATTGTAAGGAACCTTTGAGATGCAAGGAGAGGTAAAAACAAACAAAAAAAAGATCAACAAAGTTTAGAAGGGAACAACATACAAATAAACAAACTGCACTAGAGCACTGAAATCTAAAAAGCCTATGAAAGAGACTCACAACCTCAAAGTCACAACAAATCAAAATTAAATATAAGGGATTTTTAAGATATTACAATGATAAAAGAAAACCATCTCAAAAGTACAGGAACCTGAACAAGTATTGTAACAAAACTTAAAAGATGAACAATAGAAAATATAAATGAAATAATTAGCAAGATTTTAATGGATATAGCTATAATGACCAAAACATGAATTCACTATATTCAAAAAAATGTATTTTGTTGTTGTTGTTGTTCAGAAATCATTTAGAGAGCAATTTTCAACAATAGTAATTTTGGGAAAATTATGTTTCACCATTTAACACATGGTAAAGTCAGGATATTTAAGAATATTTAAGAAATTTTTTAACTCTCATTTTAGAAGACCATCATTTTGATTGAGAGAAAAAAAATCTCTCAAAGAGAAATAAATATTTCAATGACAGATGAGGTTTTTTTGTCCATGTTACTTTATAATAATCTTAAATGCACTATACACCATCATGTTAGAAAACATAAGGTTTAAAAGTATTTGCACATTCTGCAAAAACACAATTATTTTGTTGTTCCATGAAACAGAAATGATCTTGTAAGAATATACAGTTTTTAAAAGAGAAGGAATAATATTCAATCTAGTTTACAGGATTTATGTTATTCACACAATCAAGACTGGCTTTAAGAAAGGCACCAAGAGAACAGAACTTTGCTGTGAAAAGAAGATTGCTGAGAAATAACTTACAGATCATGTGTCATCAATCATCATCTTGAAGGATATTTTGGCATGAAGCTTAATTTGAGACATCAGTTATCATCTTTAAAAAACAAAAAAACAAACAACAACAACAAAACACAGTGGTGTTTTGTACTATCCCTTTTAACCAACTGTTAGGAATGAAACTAATCCAAAGTGCTTTCACCATTTGCAATTTCAAAAATAATGCTCATCCACCAAACTCAAATATGCACATGATCTCTCTGACATGCTTAAGAAAAGATTTTTGCTATTAAATTAAAAGGCTGGGGAAGCTGGGATGGCTCAGTGGGTTAAGCGTAGCCACGGAGGTTTGAATCCCAGCTCCTGTCCCTGCGGACCCACATGCTGAACTGGGGTGTGCCCCCATTTCAGTTCTTACTGGGGCCTTGCGGGAGGCCCAGTTCCTGCCCTGTGCAGCCTCATGCCCACCTGTGGAGTGAAACTATATGGAAAACTAATGCTGTCAACTATGGAGACCGCTCTGCGTCCACTCTCTTCTTTCTGTCTCTCTGTCAAAAAACAATAAAAATAAATCTTTAAATTAAAAGGCTAATGTTTCTTTCTTAAAATATAAGAGTAAATACAACAGCCCTTAGCTTTTCCGAAAAACATGGGGTACACGGCAGATGATGTTTTCTGGGTGTGAGATGAGAACAATTTACATTCAAAAAAGAACTAAGAATATGCCACAGTTTTTGCCTTTGAAGACATAAATACATTTCAAGCTAATAGAAGTGATGTGCTTTATCACATAATAAATTTTGAGTTTTTTAACTGAATATAGGTAAAAATGTGTGTTATTGGGAAACACAGATAAGTTTTTGTTAAAAATAACTGATATTTGGAATTTTAAATAGCAGTAAGATGATCCCACATTTGTCAAATCACACAATATTTTACAGAGAGAGTTTGTATAAGCTAAATTTGGAAGGAAGGAAACATCAAAATTCATTTTGAAAACTCATCAATGTTTATGTTCCACAAGTAAAGCTGAATATTTAGACACCACAGAATAATTTTTATTCTGAACACATATATAGTAAATGATAATAATCTTATAATGTTTTCTGAGAATTTTCCAATAGTACAAAAATCATTGTATTCCTAAAATAAGAGACAAAATATCCCACTACACAGTTACCTGATTTATGCTAATATAAATGATTAATGGCCTCCATGCCAAGATAATCGCAATTGTTCTCATATTTCCATAGAGATGCCCCCATTTCCTGAGCATATCAATATAACCCATTCAAGTGGAAAATAAGCCATCAGCAGCAGTGATTTGTATTTAAAATTTCTCTTAAATTTCTGCAGTTAGACACAGACTCTCAAATAACAAATTAATGAAGTAATGAAACATTGTTTATCATTTCTTCATCACCACAACACTATTAAATGCCTATTTACACATGTGAGAATAGGACTTTGAATTACTATTGTTTAATATATGGTATTAACAATAACACCATAGAATACTAGAAAAAATCATTGGGTTATAAGTTATAAGACCTAAAATCTAGGTAACGACTCTGCTAATCAGCACTATAATTTCTGATAAATCGCTGAATCCTTTTGGACAGATTATCAGTGAATTGGCTGATTTTAAAGAATTTATCATTTTATGAACTCCTGATTCTCTTACCAGATAATTTATACCATATGCAGATTACTAAAGAGTTGTTAAAGACATTGTTTGAACTACTTACCATCCAGGTGAATAGAATGTTAAATGCATTTTGTGCATTATCAAAAGAAGAATCATAGTCAACAATATATTAATAGTTGTAGATTTCCATGTTAACACTGCAGCTTTATTTATGTTGTGCTGATACAGAGGCATTAAAAAGACAAAACGAAGTAGGAGCATAGACTCAGGATCTGAGCCAACCAGGTTTGAATCCCACATCTGATACTTATTAGCATTATCATCTTGAGAAAGTGATTTAACCTCTATTCTTAAGAGTTTTCTCACTGGTGAAATAAAAATAGTAGTATTTAGCTCACAATGTTGATGTAAATAGTAATAGAGCCTACCGGAATCTGTGCTGTGTTGTCTCTATGATTATTATATGCACTTAGTTTACAAAAAATTTTTTTTGGTCTTAAATAGTAATTTAAAGGAAATTTTGAATGTGCTTTCATAAAAGTGGCTCAATGCCTATTTATTTCATTTATATTTTTCATGTCTTATTAAATTTATTGGGGTGACATTGATTATACATAGGTTTCAAAGATACAATTCTCTATTACATTGTCTATGCATTGCGTTGTGTTGTGTGCTCACCACCCAGAGTCAGTACTCTTTCCATCACCACATATTTGACCCTTATTATGCTCTTTTACCACACATCCCCCATGCCAATTTAGTTTTAATTTATTTATATTTCAGAAAGTCTCTAGCTAGTATGGAATTATGTGCCTGAATTTTAGGATGCCTCTCTAATTTTTAATGTAAATTCCATTTATTTTTTCCTTTCGCCCTCTGAGGATAGCTTGAGAAATCTGTGGAAACAGTAATCGCACTGGGAATGTTTTATGTTTTATTGCATTGCATTGATATAAGCTGAATTAAAATTTCTATATAAAGTAGCTGAGGATGAATTTATGTGTTTTGACAAAGGTATACAGGGGTCCTAAAACTGTCTCTAAGTTAGTTAAATTGGATAATATGGAATAAAGATATCTAATTATTTACCTAGCTCATTCACATGCCCACAAGAAACCAGACACAAAAGGCGAAGATCTATGGCAGTGGAGCTGACAAAGAGAAATGTAGTGGAAATGTGAGCCATTTTTTGTCTCGTAGTCATCAGATAAGATTACCTTAATTCTTTGAATATATCTGACTCACAATAGATGAGGAGAGAATGACATATTTTGGACAGTGGTTAAACTGTAGTGTGGCTGCCATACTTTAACTATGTGTTCAATGGAGAAGTTGAAGGAAAGACTTGGGTCTTAAAGTGTTATGCATATAAAATAAAAAATTTTACCCTTGTCACAGCATCTTCTTGTTTCCTATGTCCTTTTCAAGAATTTCCACCATAGTGAGGCACTAATACAAATCAAAATTTTCTGTTTTATATACATCCTAAAATAAAACAAGGCTATGAATAGTGCCTACTGTTTTGTAAATCTTGAAATGACTGTTTAATTGGTGGAATTAAACAGTGTAACAATAAAATATATATATATAGTCAATATATATTCAAAAATATATATATATATATATGTATATATATATATATATATTGAATTGCTCCATTAGATCCCTTTCTCTGTACCTGAAGATAGGACACAGCTTTACGGATTTTCATTTGGAGTTATGAACTCCCTAAGATACTAAAGCTAGATAGATAAAGAACATGGCAAAACTGATTCTGCATATTATCCATGTTTTAATGTCAATCTGAATATATTTAACTATGGTTTAATTGCTCAAGATATTGTCTAGTCTTAGAAAATGATACTGATAAATGAGTATTGACGCACTCTCCTTTTAGAATTCCACTAAACACTTTTATTTAAGGATAATCATTTCCTTGATCATTTATTTCCTGGGAGGGTTCTTCAAAATAGAACATGTGAGATTATTTAAGGTTGAAAGCTCTCCAGTGGAAGCTTACTTAAACCAGTAATAAGCTCATTAAATGTAAAGATTTCACAGAAATGGTGATAAGAGATACAATCAACTTGAGGGTTTTTCAGGGGGAAAATCATAGAAGTATACTTTAAAACAACTGAGTAAGAAATATGTGATTGCCACCTTTCAGGGTACCACTAAGTCACACTCAGATTGATGCATAGTGGATACAGGAAATTTGCCAGCCTCACTGCTTATCTCAGCAATGTACACCTTGATGGAATGTTCTCCATTCCTTTCATCTACCAAAATCCTGTCCACTTATCAAGGCTGATAATAATATTTTGTTTTCATAAAACTCTCTCTGAATCTGACAGCCTTCATTACAGCATAGGATTTATTTTCTAATTCTTTTTTTTTTTTAAGATTTATTTTGTTTTTAAGAAAAAGGAATGGAGGGAGGGAGAAAGGTAGGGAAGAAAAAAAGAAAGAAGAGGAGGGAGCGGAGAAGGAGCAGGAAAAGGGAGAAAAAGAAGGATGGGAGGGCCCAGAGTGGTCTCCATAGTTTTACATCACTAGTTGTGAAATGGTTTCATGCCACACAGGTGGATGTGGGGCTGCACGGGGAAGGAACCAAACATGGGGCCTCTGCCTTCCACATGGGAGGGGAGAACCTTTACTGCTGTTCCAGTGGTTACCAGTTGAGCTGCAGTTCAACATTTAGATTTGCACAGGCCATGGCCTTGAATTGAACCCTGGACCTCCCAATTGCAAAGCAAACACCCAATGGCTGAGCTATCCAGTATCCCCTCAAATTCTATTTGTATGCAATAATACTGCTTCACATAATTATTTAATAACTACTTTTATTTAGCATTGCATGCCAAATTATAGGACCTTCTCATATCTGAAAACATTTTTATCTTTTCTAGGTTGACTTCTCTTGAATACAAACTCAAAAATAGAGATTATTATGCCTGATATCTATTAGGAAGATATTTATATTGTGATAAACATATACGGAAGAGGTAGAGGGGTTAATTGGCACAGGAGAAAGAAGTAGGGTTGTGATTTAGTTTCATGGTGATCTCAGATGACCTTACAAGAAGCTCTGAAACTAGGGTGGCCCTTGCCAGTGTCCTCCATTGAAACAAGGTGGATAATGGTAAGGTTTTATATTCTCTCACTGGACAGTGATTAGAGAGAGAGGTAGGCTATCCAGGGAAGGTGGAAGAGGAAGCTCTGTCTAGTTAGGAGTCAATTGTAAAAGGTGGAAAAAAAGGTTGTCTGCTGACAGCCCCAGCAACTGGGGATTTATGTCCTTCAATGTTGAATAGAGATGTCTCCTAAGGAAAAACTGGAAAAAGGAAAAGTCAAGAAAGCAACTCAGCTAAATGCATCACTTAATAAAGAAGCAATATGGTGTTATGAAAAACTATAGCAGAACACAGTAATTCAGAATTTTGTCTTCAGAGTTCTTCACTGGATTGCATGCATTCTTTACCTAGACTAATACTACAGTTGAAGGAATTCATTTCCTGCCTAGAACTGTCTCCTTTTTTTCCCTCTTACTCATTTTTTAAAGATCATATTCCTCAACAAAATTCCTTCTTATTAATATATATCTCAAAATGTAATGATATATAGATGACTTACTGGGCTCAGGAAATTGAAATAGGGCTTTGTTGATTATTTTGAACTTTCTGGAATACTTAATTATCTGAAGAACCACTCAAAAATAACAAAGATGTTTTAGACTAAAATTACCACACTGAAGTTATAAAATGAAAGAATTCATTACACCATGTATTTCATATATATTTGACAAAAAAGTAGATTTTGGACTGTTAATTCTTCCTCCCATAATGCAATGTCAGCTCCTATTGATAGAACAGTAGGAAGCTACAACCACATGGTACCTGTTTCTAGAGCATAAGCTAGTTGATCAGTATCACTTTAATGAAATGTCAAGACTGTGGTGATATGCAGCAGGTAGGAGCTTCATTGGATATATGAGATTATGAGGTGGTATAAGGCAGCAATACATCATGAGAGGGGTATGTTAGGTATAAGGAATAGAAGTAATGGTTGTGATCAGACATCAGAAAAATTTAGAAGGGGAGATAAACACTTAAGAGAGAATTTAATAGTGGACAGGTCATACTAACGGTTCAAGGGATGGTGTACCTTTGAAAAAGAATGAATGAAGAGATTGGGAACATAAGGGATCTGAAAAGTTGTTTCTGAGGTATCACAGATATTACATAAAAGAATAATACAGTAAATATATTAACATAATAGGATAATATTCTCAATTTAGTTTTAAAATTATATGTATATGTGTATTTACTATAAATTATAGAAAAATAACAAAAATTTGGTGAAAAGTAGTATTAATATTAAATATTTAGGGAGTATTACCATACAATTTAATAGATATCAGCGATCTAATGAAATGATTATTAATTTAATGAATACATATTAAGTTTTAACTATGAGCCAGTAAGTATTCTTGAGGCTGAGGTTATGGAATGATCAAAATAGGCTAAAATTCCTTCTTTTATGACATCCACATGGCAGTAAATAAGAAATTATATTCCTATTCAATCATTTTCTGAGGGGTCTTCACATATTGCAAAGGCTAAACTATTAAAAACTGAACTGTCACTCTCTGTAGCTAGGTGAAAATGATGTGTACTGTTTAAAGTCTCATGAAATTTCGAATCAGAAATTAAATGTAAGCCATCCTCTCTTCATTCTTAGTCCCCTGTCTTTTGGCAAGAAAATTGATGACAATTTTTCTACAGAGTTCCAGTTCAGAACAGGATGTTGAGAGGCAACTGCAGCAGCAGAAGGAAGGGTTCTTGATTCCAGTTTTAGGAGTAGAGCTAAACGTACATGTTCTTGATTGTCTGACATGTGTTGTAGCCTCACAGTTTGTAGTTCCCTAGGTAAGCCTGTTATTTTAATTTTCCAGGACTTATGCTGGAGACAGCTTTGCCTGATCTTACAGACACTTGAACATGTCATTAGTATCTAATTATCTGTATAAAATCTCTTCTTACCCAAAATAACCTAGATTTTTGTTTTACTCATGAGCTTGTACTGATGGTGTAAGTACAACGTTATTCTATCAAGATGTTTACAGTACAGGGAAATACATTAGCAGACATCTCTCATTAGAGGTTACAGATATTCTCTTTTTTACTTCATTAATTTAATGAAACCGAGTCAATCTTCATGACAGTAAAATTAATCCAAATGCACAGAAATAGTCTGACCACTTTGCTAGATAACTGCCATTAATACATCTTTTTCATTTATAATTAAGACTTGACTAGTTTCAGTTATAACAAAAAATATGGAGCTATTCCTCTACTCATTATTGGTGGCCTATATTTTACAATGCAACCAAACAATATAGCCGTTCCCCAAATCCTCAGTTAAGGGGAATTAAGAATTCTTTCTCACTCACTATTTCACTTGTTTTTTTTTATTATTGTTTTTGACAGAGAGAGAGAGATACAGAGACACAGACAGAGAGAAGGGGGAGGGCCCAGAACAGTCTCCACAGTTGTACATCATTTGTTTTTCCACATGGTTTCATTCCACAGTTGGGAGTGGGGCTGCACAGGGCAGGAACTGGGCTGGGGTCTTCACCCCAGTGAGAACTGAACTGGGGGAACTCCCCAGTTCAGCATATGGGTTCATATGGGCCGGGGCCAGGATTCGATCCTCGATCCCAGGGCTGCAATGTGAGTGCTTAACCCACTGAGTCATCCCGGCTTCCCCACTCACTTTGACTAAGACATCATGGTAGAGATACTTTAGATGTTAACATGCTAGAATTCCCTTATTTTAGTATATGTATCTTTCAATAATGTCTCCATCCTATCTTCATTTATTATGGTTCAAATACATTTTATTTCCCTTTTCAAATTTAAAAGTTTATTTGCATGTTACTAGAATCTATCAGGATTCATAAACCCATATAAATGTATGAGGTCTGTTTAGCCATAATTTTTAGGTCTAGGCTTTATTATTGAATGTCAGACATGTCATTTGCTTATTTTCTAAGAGATAGTTTTCTTATCTCCCTGTGAAACATTTGCTTATATTCTAAGGTGAGGTCCTTCCCCAGAGAAAATGTGTTTGTTTACCTTACTTTCTAAGGTAAACAAACACTTTCTCTGACTGAGAAGCAGGTATGTCAAAAAAAAAAAATATGTTCAGTGTTATTAATCATCTTGAAAATGTAAATCAGGGGAAGCCGGAATGGCTCAGTGGGTTAAGTGCTCACTTTGTAGCGCCGGGGACCGAGGATCGAATCCTGGCCCCGGCCCGTGCGGAACCATATGCTGAACTGGGAGCTCCCCTAGTTCAGTTCTCTCTCTGTCTCTGTATCTCTCTCTCTCTCTCTCTCTCTCTCTCTCTCTCTCTCTCTCTCTCTCTCTCTCTCTCTCCCTCTCTCTCTCTGTCAAAATAAATAAATAAATAAATAAAAATATATATGAAAAAAGAAAATGTAAATCAAACCACAATAAGTTATCCCCTTAAACCTGTAAGAATGGCTAAAAACAAACAGACAAATACCATGAGTCTCAGCAAAGATATTGAGGAATCAGAACCCTTGTACACATTTGTGGGAATGTAAATTGTTGTAGCCACACTATGAAAAACAGTATAGAGGTTCCTCAAAAAGTTTTTTAAAGATTTATTTTATTGTTTTTGATGGAGACAGAGAGAAGGGGGAGGGCCTAGAGCAGTCTCCATAGTTGTATGTCACCAGTTTTCTACATGGTTTTATTCTACACAGGCATGCACAGGCCATACAGGGCAGGAACCAGGCTGGGGGCCTCCCGCATGGGAGGCATGAGCCCACAAGCCAAGGGCTGAACCATGAGGCAAAACAAAACTGGGGGCCACCCACAGTGGAAGCGTACCCCAGTTCAGCATACGGGTTTACATGGGCCAGGACCAGGACTTAATCATTGGTTCCCAGGGCTGCAAAGGGAGTGCTCAATCCACTGAGCTATCCCGGCTACCCCTCAAAAAGCTTTTTAAAAGTCTATTATATGCTCTAGCATTTCCACTGCTGTTCATCCAAAAGAGGTGAAATCCAGATCTGAAAGATAAATTCATACACCTATGTTCAATGAGGCACAATTTATAATAGCAAAGATGTGGAAACAACGTACCTGTTGAATAGAGGATTTAATAAAGAAAATGTTATAATATTCTAAAGAATATTATATTGTATAGACTATTACATTGTATAGAATATTACATTGTATAGAATATTATATTGTATAGAATATTAAAAATACACATAATATATTATATACATGCAATAAAAAATTATTTGGTCCTTAAAAAAAAGAAATAACTGGCAATGCTGACACTGTGCATGAACACTGACAATAGTATGGTAAGTGAAATAAGCCAGTCAACACTAAGACAATACTGCATAATTCTACATATATAATATTGTTAAAATAGTGAAATCCATACAATAAAAGAGTAGAATGGTGGTTTTCAGTGGCTGAGGGAAGGTGAAAATGAAGAATTATTAATTAATAGGTATAAAGTTTCAGTTACATAGATGAATAAGCCTTAGAGTTCTGCTGAACAATTCTATACCTATTGTTAAATATAATGTACAAAACAGAAAGCAATAAATAAAAACAAAAAACTCATTGCTATGGACAATAGTATGACAGTTATCAGGGGAAGCAGGGTGAGGGGAGTCTGAAGAGTATAAAGGGTGTCAAATATATGGTGACAGAAAGAGACTAGACTTTCTGTGATAAGCACACAATATACAGATAATGCATTATATGATTGTACACTTGAAACTTATTAACTAATGTCACTCCAATAAGTCTAATTAAAAATAAACTATTTAGGAAGGTAAATCTTCTGTTAAGTGGTTCTTAGCATAATACAGTAAATTATTTTTAAAGAGTAGATTAGTTATAATACTTACTGATGACATTTTATAAGCTATCATATTAAAATAAGGAAAAGATATGGGTGTATCCTATCACTGCTACAATAATTTGTTGTTGTTGTTGTTAAATTGGAGATGTCCCAGTAAGTACAATGAGAAAAGCAAATGAACCAGAGAGAAAACTTTTAGGAAAAAACAGATTAAAGTTTATTTTCCACTTAAAAAATTGAAACAGATAAGTTGGATGGGAAGACGATAACAATGTAATTATTCATAAATATTTCCCAATAAAATCTACAACAGAGCACAAACTAATTAATGCATCAAAGACAATCCCTTCCAATCAGTGAAGAAAGCGTAGATTATTTAAATATAATACTGGTACAAATGAATTTTTATGAAAAAAATTACTATATATATATATATATATATATATATATATATATATATATATATATATATATATACCCTACACAAATGAAAACTAACAGCCTTAAATAAGAAGATTAAATCTTTGAAACTAATAAAAATAATAATACTTTGTCTTGAACAAAAGTGTAGATAAAAACAACTCATTGAGGTTAGATGCATTAATACAAATATACTAATTTTAAATTTTCTTCACAAAAATGTCACCATCAACAAAGTGAATTTACAAGTCTGGAATAGAACAATTTATTTTGCCACATATCAGCACAAGCAAAAAAAAACAAAGAAAAAAAAATATTTATTTAAAGATATTGATGAAAAAAAGGAAGTGAACAAACAATATACCCAAAAGAGAAAGTTTTATATGAAAAGACACACAGCCTCATAATTAGGAAAATGCAAACCAAAATCCTGAGAAATAATTTCACGCACTTCAAATTAACAATCATTAAAATATGTGATAAATCTAAGTTTGAGACACGCTTAAATTACAATGGTTGAATTCAGAATTTGTATATATATATATATATACATATATATATCATTTTTTGAGACAAAACTGGAAGTTAATAATACTGAAAGATGATGAACCAACATATCCACTTTTGAATAAAGATCATAGAGAAATTCTCACTTACTTGCCGAAAACGAATGCATGAAAGTATTCATTGGAATGTTGTTTGCAAAAGCAAAAGTTGTAAATAACTTAGTACAATGAGCAAATGGATAAAGAATATTTATATTTCATAGTAAATCATATGTGGAATTTAGGTGATATACAAAATAGAATACATAAATTCCAAAATCATAATATTGAATGGAAAATTGCAGTATGAAACAAGTATCTCCAAAATACTTTTTTTTTCTTAATTCAGATGTAGAAATAGTATAAAGATGAGTAAGGAAATGCTAAATATTGAATTTATTCTAGTGACTAAATGAAGAAATAAAAAAGAGGAGGGTAAAGTTTGATTGCTTCTATCATCTTGTAGTATAAAAAAATAAAAAAGAAAAGAATGAATATCAGGTTTATTTTTCCTCCCTTTGAAGATTATTTTAATGAAGATGACTTTAGCAGAAAATAATTACAGTTTTAAGGTAGCCAATTAGTTACTATACATTTGCTATGATGTAAAGGTCTCTAAAAGCAATAAACATTTGCTTCCAGTTAATTTTAAACACCTTTGTTTCATTGTTATTTAATTTCCAAAGCAATATCCATGCTAATTAAAACCTGTATTACCTGCCTGCATTGAAGGATTCTATCAAAAGCAACTTCATTATTTTATGAATCTGAAAAATAAATCTAGCTTTTAGAAAATTTGAAGTAATGAAATGTGATATTGGGGAAAGCACTAGATTATGGGGGTAAAACAGTTTTCTTATAAGCCACTTCTTCATTTTAACCTTTCCTCTCAGGTACAGTTAATTATCAAGAATCCATTAAAACAATACTTGAATTTAGAAGAACAAGTGTTTGGAAAGCCCTCATGATCTTTCCTTGTTTTCCATGAGCTTCTTTTTAAAGGAGATATTTATAATTGGCTACAAACTCCCATATTAAAAAGAGGTTAAATGACCTAAAATATTTTTCACTAAACATTTTTTGAGCAACAAAAGATGTATACATTATGTTGGAATTTCAGGTTAAATGAAGGTGAAAAAAATGTAGCCCCTGCATTTAGACACTCAATTGAGTTTAATTTATTTGGCTGATATTGATATTATAATACTCAAGAAAATATATACATAGAAAAGAATCTATTCTGGGACTATTTTAAAAACACCATCAAATTTAATCCAAGGTAACACTGTCATTATAACCACTAGCCTTGGGCTCTGTCACACATTAGTCATGTGACCTTGTAAAGTTATATAACTTCTTTAAACCCTGATTTCCTGATTGGCAAACTGAAACAAATATCTCATAGGGTTGTATGAAATATGATTAATATACATGGTAAAATGCTTAGAACATGTGACTTTATTATTATTACAGGTTTTCAATTTAAAATTTTTAAATGCCAGAGAAATTATTTAATAAGCTGATTATTTTCTATGACATATATTATAGGTTGACTATTAAAATTAGTGCTCTGGGAAGCCAGAATGGCGCAGTGGGTTAAGCGCTCACTTCGCAGTGCCCGGGACTCAGGATCGAATCCTGGCCCCGGCCCATGTGGACCCATGTGCTAAACTGGGGAGTGCCCCCAGTTCAGTTCTCTATCTCTGTATCTCCCTCTCTCTCTCTGTCAAAAACAGTAAAAAATAATACAGTTAGTGCTCAATTTCTGAATGAATCATTTACTTTTAATTATGATTAAAAAAAAAGCCAAGTTAAAATATACAGTTCATCTACCATTGTGGTCTTTATACATGAACTGCATTTTGAATTAAGAATAAAGTCAGTTCTGAGCCAACTTGAGTTTTGAAATATATTGTGCAATATGTGTCATGTATGTGGAAAAATTCAGTCCTTTTGGTTACAATAAAATTTTTTAAAAGATTAAAATGATAAATAACAGGAAATGACTCATTCACAGTGTTCTAAAAAAGGTACATAGGTGAATTGTAAGAAAAATAAAATGAGTTTTAGGCACACATACTCATGTTATAATTAAATACTTGATTAGTTGATATTACCATAGGAGTGTTTACATAGATAATAAAGAATAAAACCTAAAAAACAAAAAAAAAGAAGAAGGAAGTAAGGAGTTATAAATCACAGTAAAAGTAAAAAAAAAGTCTCAAATGGTTAAATTCACTGCTAAGAAAGCCATGAGTTTTAGGAGAATGACTAAAATATCTGTTGCTATACTGCGCTCTGTACAGTCCTTTTTGAAATACTTATAATTGCCTCTGTCAATCTTTGTCTAACTCTTGAATACATGGCTATATATTTGTATATTCCCTCATTTGTGCATTCAATAAATGTTCATTAGCCATTCACTATGTGCCCAATATTCTGGTAGATAACTTTGTGTTCTTAGATTTACTTTTAATCTTATGTAACTGCTACAACTTGATGCATAGCAGAAATTCAGCAAATACTTGTAACTGGTCAACAATGAATGAAGGTGCTATGTGTTGTTTTAAAGTGAGAAGGACCAATATCTTTAGATCAATTATCAGCCAAGATTTGGTTAGGGTAGAAAATCAGACAAAACAAATCATAATAAGAATACCAGCTTAAAAATACAAAATTGAAAAAAGGATGAAAAATCAAATATTTTACAGATTAAAAAGAACAAATAAATTGTTTCAACTTTTTATCTGCTATGAATAATGCTGCAATAAACATTTGTGTATACATTACATGGGTACTTTTATTTCTCTTGTGTAGATACCTAGAAATGGATTTGCTGCATACTATGATAACTCTGCAATTAATATTTTGAGAAATTGCTAAATTGCTAAATTTTTTACAATTTTATATTCCCACCAATAACATGTGGGTCTCAATTTCTCTACATTCTCACCAAAACTTGTTATTCTCTTTTTTATCATAGCTATTCTGATGAGTCTGAAGAAGTACTTAATGTAGTTTTGATTTGTATTTCCCAAATGTCCTTAAACTGATAAATGGATAAACAAAAAGTAGCATAGCCATATAATGGAAATTATTCAGCAATAAAAGAGAAATTAAGTCATGATGTAGATATGAGGGCTGTCCAGAAAAATTCAGACATAAATGCCATTATTTTTTATATTACCTGGCTGGATACTTTCCAGACAGCCCTGGTATGGTACAGCACAAATGAACCTCAGAACTATTACATTAAGTGAAAAAAGTCTATCACAGAAGACTACAAATTGTATGGTTTCATTTATATGAAATTCCCAGATAGCAGATCTAGGGTAACAGAAAATAGATTAGTGGCTCCCTAGGGCTGGGAGACAGGTGGGTATTTATGAAAAAGAATAGGGAGTGACTGCTAAGATGTACCGGTACAAGGTCTGTTTATAGAGTGATAAAAATGTTCTAAAATTAGATTATGGAAATGGTTATACAATTCTGTAAATATACTAAAAACCACTGAATTGTGCATTTAAAAATGTAAATTTTATGATATGTAAGTTATACATATCAGTAAAGCTTATAAGAATAAGAATTTTCAAGAATTATATAAAATTATAATAGAAAAACAATAAATTAAATACTAAAACTGGTTTAATAATTTTTGTGGCTACTACAGATGTGTTTCCAATTTCCTGAGTAACCCATTTATTTACTCGATAAATATTGAGAACCTACAACATGCCAGGCACTATGGTAGATATTAGGACATCTATGTTGAATTAATTACACAAATGATTTCCTGTCATTATGCAGCTTAGAAATTCTTACCTATGTATATATCACTGATTTCATATTTATAAACAGAACTCTTTCTTTAAAGTAACCTTTATGTGTAGGAACATATAAAGGAAGTGCTATCCTATTCAATTAAAGGAGTCTCATCTACTCAACTTTCTCCAAGCCACCTTCCTGTGGGCTCTGAGAAATCTTGAAGATTTATGATGCAAGTAAAAATTAGTATACTTTCATATAGTTCTTGCTGTAATTTTAGCTAAACATTTATGATATCCCAAGAGAATAGTATGATAATAAATAGTAATAAGCTTTACAATTCTTCAACTTATTTTCTTAGATTTAGCCATTAAATCCAATGCAGCACTTCTAGTATAGTAGTAGGTAATTCTGAGGAAAACCTCAAGAGTAGATCAGTAATTAAAAATCCTTCTAGCAACTTTGCTAATAACTTTATGGAGAATGAAGAAATACTATGCAGGATCCAAGAGAAGACAGAAGCCAAGAGAGATGAGTTCTTATTTGTGGACATTTTTGCACTACACACGCCTGCAGATTCCAGAAGAGGCAACTAAGAAGAAGATGCTGAGCATAGTTTTCAATATTACAACGAGTTAAGAGGAGACTGCTAAAGGAAGACCTATTGATCTCTAATCCTGTAATCCACCGGCCTCCCCTATCCCACAAATACTCATGCACTTTCACAAACTGCAACTTAATCCTGAAGTTTTACCAGGGAAGTAAGGGTGAGTGAGAAATAACCACTTTGCAGAAACTGAGACCTTTTAACCTAAATTTACCTAACATTTTAATTTGTGATATAATGTGTGCATAATGCTGACTGTGTATTGTTAGTGTCCTTGTATGCCTATCAGAAAGCAAACATCTGTCTGGTTTTACATCCGATAAAATATATCTAGATTCCTTGATGTTAAGATGAATGCTTACTATCAACAAAGAAATGACTAGCTTGAGATTTTGTTCAGCAAACTGTTAACTATACTATAACACCAAATGTACATCCTGGAACTGAGAATTTAACTAAAATTTAAAAAACACAAAAACAAACAAACAAACAAAAAGCACCTCAGTGGGTGTGTTTAGCAGGTCAGTTTAAAACAAAAACTATTAAGAATTATTTAACTGAAAAACAGGTCAACAGGTATACTGAATCATAAAGACAAAAAAACAAAAAGTAAGAAAAGAGGATGAGACATAGATGTTGATAGTGAAACACAGGTTTAATGTGTTTATCATTAAAATTCCAGAAGAACATTTTTGTTCCTAGCCATAAATCTTCATAATGTAATATATTTATTTTAAATAAACCATATTTAATTACTGAAAACAATCCTCGCTTTTAACTCTGATATCTTATTTTCTTTATCTTGTTTTGCTTCATTTTTTCAGTTAAAATTCCACTTAAATCTCATTTTCTTTGTCAGGAACAAAGGGAGGATAGATCTTACTGTTCAGTGAGCTGTTAAAAACTGATTTGTTAACCTACTAGTTTTGGCTCAGCTCAGTGGTAGGGAGTCTCCGTAATTTTGACCACTCCAAGAGAATTTCCCTTGAAGCTTCTGCCAAAAGACAGAGCTATTCTTGTCTTAATAATGGACATTCTAGTCTTGAGTGCTCAACCAGCAGTATTAACTGCTTTGTATTATCTCCATTCTCTTCAATCTCAAATATAATCAAACACACTGTTTAGGTCCTTCGGTTTGATTCCTGTTGTTCTTGGATTTAAATTTCTGTATTGTTTGTAGATAGAAAGGACTATGGGTTGTTGTTTTTGTTACGTTTTTGGTTTGTTTTTGCCTTTTTGTTGAGGTTAGCATTCTTTACCTTTGAAATCTGGGCTATACTGTTTGCTATTCAACATGGCTACTGAGACTCCTTCATTTTGTCCAACAGCATCCTTCTCTATTTGATCTTGTCTTGTGGACAGAAACTGTACAATGTCAGAGGAATTACTGGGGATAAAACAGTTATACTATAAAATCAAGACTTCAATCATTTAGGAGGAACCAGGATGGCTCAGTAGGTTAAGTGCTCGCTTTGCAACCCTGGGGACTGAGGATCGAATCCTGGTCCCGGCCCATGCAAGCCCATATGCTGAACTGGGGAGTGCTTCCCATGTGGGAGGCACTCAGTTCAGTTCTTGGTTCCCTTGCCTCTGTTCAGCCGCTGGCTGGAGGGGATGTGCTTCCCATGCAGGAGGCCCCCAGCCCAGTTCCCACCCTGCATGGCCCCCGCCCACCCGTGGGAAACTAAGCCATGTCAAAACTAAAGATGTACAACTATGGACACTGCTCTGTACCCTCCCTCTTCACTCTATCTTTCTCTGTCTGTCAAAAACAATAAAATAAATCTTAAAAAAAAACCAAAAACAACTTCAATCATTTAAAAAACATTTTTCAATTTTCTAGTTGTTATAAGCCAATCTCTTGGAATTAAAAATGTAAAAAAGAGATACTGTCTGCTTTCAAGACAATTACTGTCAAGTACCACAAAGCAATGAACAGATAAATAACTATAATATAGGAAAGTGTTTCCTTTGGATTGGATGATGGACGGAATACTATGGGAACACATATGAAAGTCACTTTTCATCTTTAATCTCAAAAGTACAGCAGGACTATTGTACATGTTAGCGTTGCATGTTCTTCTAGGGAATATTAATTTGCAAAAAATGAAAGCCTGTCAAGAGAAAAACCCCCTCTCCATTTTACCTTCCAGAACAACTGAAGGGCCCAAATTATTTTTCACCCTTGCTACATTTAAAATGATTTACTCATTAAAATCCTAGAAACACATGCCTTTGTTATGAGCTCTGCGATCTAACTACTAGACAGTTTATAGTCACTATCTTTTAATAGGCATCCTGTCCTCATAGTAGCATTTAATTTGGAACATTTTCATTACTATAGCAAATTGGCAGTCAACCAAGAAAAATGACAATTTCTCTGAAACAAAATATGTGGACTGTGGGGAGGTGACTGGGAGGATATACTGCAGATGTGGGTAATGAGACTCATTACATAAAGTTCCTGCTACTAATCAGTTTCATAATGGACCTGGGGCAGCAAAGGTTTCCAGGGGCTAGCAGCCTGCTCCAAATCAATTCTGGGCTAAAAACATGCCCTTCATTTTAATAGAACTGCATAAATACCAACATTATCCCTTTCTTGGGAATTTCCATAGTTGTTTTAGCTAGAGAAATAAATAAATATTAAATAAAGTTGTCTGGAGAAAGATGAAAGATGATTAAGATATGGTCTTAATGAGGTAATTAAATATTGTATCATTGTATAAAGGTTGATATATGCTTTTTTGTTATTGCTGATTGATGTCGCTAGGATTTTGAAAGTATTCTGTAACTTTATAACTCATTGTCTGATACTGCTACCATTTATATATATTTATGCCAATGTAAGGGAATCTTAGCATGAAATAGTTAACTAATGAGTAAAGGCACAATTTAGTTATGTCATTTTTCAAAACAGATATATAATATATAAGTGACTTCATAGTGTCCAGAATGGTGAGAGGCCTGAGAGTTTACCTTACTTACAAACTAATGTGTTGGCCTGACACATTTTCATGGATGTTGGCTGAAGAGATGAGTCTCCAGGTCCAAGACCAAGGACTATATTATTCATGGTGCAGAAATCAACATGAGCATTAGCATATTTACATTAGTTCTTCTTGTCCCCACATCCTTCAGGGGCAATAGAGATGCACAGATATGAATGCCATCTCATAAACTGGATGATGTTAGAGAAAAGGAATATTGAGCTAAGGATACCCACTTCTCTG
Source organism: Craseonycteris thonglongyai (assembly GCA_004027555.1). Taxonomy (NCBI): domain Eukaryota; kingdom Metazoa; phylum Chordata; class Mammalia; order Chiroptera; family Craseonycteridae; genus Craseonycteris; species Craseonycteris thonglongyai. The sequence goes on from PVKE010005915.1 coordinate 49,917, forward strand.
AAGGAGGATATCATCTCATCATACTGCAGTGTAAGCACGCTTGTCATTTCCTCTGAAGGGAGACATTATCACTTCCAAGGCAGCACACTATGCAATTATTTTTTAAATGATGCCCACCCCCCGACCAAAAGAAGACAATTAGTGTCTTACTTAAAAGAAATGAATAAACCTGGAACATGAAACATGTAGCATTGTCTCACAAGCACGCCTCTTGGGAAATCATTCTAATTCATCTATTCTACAGAGAGACTGGGACTATACCCACTCAGCTGTCTCCTATAGCATGCAATTAAGGCCACTTTCAGTAGGGTCCCATGCAGCAGGATGAGGCCAACTTGAGTAATGACCTCAGCCATCCCCTCAGTGTCTAGTACCAAACCAGCTAACAAATCACATAAAGCAACAGAGTCTATCTTAAAAAGCCATGTGACTTTCTCATCAAATTTCTGTACCAACCTTTCCAAACCTTTTGCAAAGCATTAATCCACAATGAGATTGTTTTAACGATACTCTGATTCTACCTTGGCTTACAAAGAGGAAGTCTCGGACAATTCCATCATTCATAACAATCTTGGATAATAAGCTGAGACTAACCTGACTGTCTTCCAAAGCCAAAGTCCAATGCCTGAAAATTTCAACTAAAGTCAGGGACACATACCATTAGACCTTTTTAATTTGATGACTCCCGTTATTGAAATAACTACATATAAGGTGCACAGGAGTAATGGGTTAGTGTTCTTTCAGATTGCCTAAATAGCCAAAGACCGACTGATTTCGGAGAGATCTTTCCAGTCATCTGAGGCCTGGCTGATCTACTGGTGGTGACCTCTGCAATTTCATGTAAGAAGAAAATCATCGTGTTTCCCAACAGGAAGGCAAGTGAACACCTACTCTTCCATAGGGAAAAATACAGCCCTTATGGCACACACAGACACCAAGAAAAAACAGTTGTGTTTTCAATTGTAAGGGCCTCGCAAGTGTGACCTCTATCAGTTAAGGGCACAGGTTAAGGGGGCCTCCAATGTGACTTCTGGAATGAAATCGTTTATTTTAAATACCTGAGTGGAGAACTTGATTTCATAGCAAGTGCAGGTCCTGTGGGGGGAGCAGGGACTTGATAGGCTGGGACGAGCAGGATGGCAGGATAGGTTGCAGCCATAGCACACGTTCCAGTGAGTAAGATTTCACAAGATCCCGGGTGATCCTTGGGGTTCAACAAAAGTCCTCGGATAAGACACAAGTGGTGGGTACCTCCATACCGCTGGCCTCTCCTTCCAGGCTCCTCGGTAAGGAATTTGGCTCATACCATCTAGGAGGTGGTGCCTGATGCTTGTGGACTCCTAGTCCTTCCACAGTGAGAGCCACAGCAACGCAGTGCTTTGCCCCAGAGGCCCACCACAGTGCACTGGGAGCTCTTCGGCCCAAATGCCGTGTGCACTGGAGGGACATCCAAAGCTGTGGTGAGTGAACTGAGCTTACTACTGCTGCAAAACTCTAAGCTTCCACGGGCCCTCAGGTGGTCCAACCTGGTCTGTTTTTCCATGCTTCTAGGCAGGTGGAATTTGTCCACTTCACAGATTGACTGCTTTTTGTCTGCGAAAATTGATAGTGGGAAAATGAAGGCATCTGGAGGTGTTCCCATACCTTTTGTGATGTAACTATAGAGGCTAGGAGGCATCCTCTGCTGTTCCTGATAGACATTTCAGAAAGATTAGGGTGGATCTGTCAGGGGTTGGAAAACCAAGCAGTCAATTAAACTTAATGTGCCTGCAAGGTTTGGGAGAGTTGCTTCAGACTGCTTTCCTTTTTTGAGGAAGGCTTTGGGTGAATTTGGGGATATATCATTAAGTATGCTTGTGAAAGTTGCTATTTGTTGGCTTTAGTCAAATAATCTAGTAGGTTTAAAATAAGCTTGATTTAATCCTTTTCTGTTTTCTGTTGGCAACATTGAGAAAGAAAAGTTTAAACACTGGTTTAAAAACCAACCATTATGTGTTAGAGAAACATTATAACCCTAAGTAAAGTAAGGTTGTGTGCGTATTTCTCTATTTGTAAAATAAAGGGACAAGACATTACCTCACATAATTACTTTTTTTTTTACAGTGAGAACATTTAAGATCTACTTCTAGCAACTTTCAAGTACATAATACAGTATTGTTTACTATAGTCACTATGCTGTACATGAGATACACAGAAATAATGAATCTTTTATAACTGGAACCACCATCTCTCCATTGCTCCTACTCCCCAGACCCTGACAAAGACCATTTTTCCTTTTGTATCTATGAATTCAGCTTTTTCAGATTCCACATATAAGTGAGATCATACAGCATTTATTGTTTCCTGTCTGAATTATTTCACTTGGCGTAATGCACTCAAAGTCCATTCACACTGTCACAAATGGGAAGACTTCCTACTTTTTAATGGCTGAATAATATCTAATTGTGTGTGTGTGTGTGTGTGTGTGTGCACGTGTGTGCGCGTGCATGTGTGTGTGTATGCCTGCATGTGTATTGTGTTTTCTTTTCTTTCCAATCATCCAATGATGGACATTTAGGATGTTTCCATGTCTTGGCTATTGTGAACAATGGTGCATTGAACAGGGTTGTACAGATATCTCTTCAAGATAGTGATTTTGTTTGCACAGATATATACCCAGAAATGGAATTGATGGATCATATGGTAGCTCAAATTTTAACTTTTAAGAAACCTCCATAAGGGTTTTCTTCTTTTTATATATAGTGTCTGAACAAATTTACATTCCCACAACAGTGCACAATGGTTCCCTTTTATCTGTGTTCTTGCCAACTCTTGTTATCTCTTGTCTTTTTTATAATAGTTTTTCTAACGAGTGTGAAGTGATATTGCTTTGTGGTTTCAATTTGCATTAAATTTAACCTGATAATCGGTGATGTTGGGCACTGTTTTATGTACCTGATGGTTTCTGCATGCCTTCTTTGGAAAAAATGTCTATTGAGGTTTTCTGCTTAGTTTTAATAGAATTATTTCACTAGTTTTGCTATTGAGTTGTATGAGTTTCTTATGTATTTTGGATATTAATTCCTTATCAAATGTATAGATAGTTTGCAGATATTTTCTCCCATTCCATGGGTTGCATTTTAATTTTGTTGATTGTTTCTTGGGCTGTGCAGAGCTCTTTAGTTTGCTGTAATCCTACTCATTTATTTTTATTTTTATTTTGTTGAGCGTAAGAGTTCTACCTTAAATTGTTTTCTTGAATCTTCTATCTCCTTACTAAAAAACCTATTTTCCTATAATTTGTATTTATTGTTTAATTTGAAGACAGCATTTATGATTATAACCCAATTCCAAATATACTTAGTGAATTCTTCTATTTGAAAATAGGTACTCCTTTTGGAATTTTTTACACATCTAAATAAATTATTCCAATATAAATAAAAATGCTTAATATTTTACATATGAATAGGATCCTGATGCTAATAAAACTAGCACTTAGTTACGCAAGGCTGGGCAAGCTGTAAGAGTTATTACATTTATTTACTCATTGGATCACCATAACAAACTTACCAGGATAGTAAAGCTACAAGTAACCATTTTTATAGATTAGGAAATTGAGGCACAAGGATACTATATAATTTGCCCAAGCTAATTTAATTCTTACTTTTAGAGAGGGAAACACTGCAACCCAAATACCTTAGCTGTTGGAAGTAGCACAGCTGGGTAACAGATCAATGCCACTTTTAAGACTAAAATTTATTTAGTGTGATCTCCACCTACCTGCCTTGGCCCTCTTCCCCACTCTGGCAATTTATTAAATCAATACAATCTAAATTAATGTTAGGCTTGTTATTTTTCTAGGAGATATATGCTAACAAGTTTAAAAGTCAATAGCAGATTTCTTGTTTAATTTTTTTTTTTTTTTTTTAGTTTGAGAGTTTATTAGAAACATCCAAGAAATGGCCAGGCCTATACCAAAAGAGGGAAAGGTGGTGTCAGCCTGTTTAATTATTTTTGTATTGGTTTCATTCTTCTCTGAATGTCTTGTAGACACTCAATAGTTATCGTCGGACTTGTTTAGTATATATAATTTCTAGTGTTTCCTTCACTGTACTTTCAATTATGATCAAGTGGTTTTGAAACAGCACTTTTGATTAAGGAAATGTCATAATACCTGTTGGCAGAACAGGGAATTGAAGAGAATTTCTGGGACAGAATTTGTCTCAGAATTATACTTTAGGCAGAATGAGGACCTGACTTTTGGAATGGAATTACGATGAAATGACATAGTTTTCATCTCTGAAGATGCCAAAATATAGAACAAATTTTATTTCCCCTACAATTTAACAAGAGCATCTTTCATTAATAACTAAACAACAAAAATAAACGCTTTGATTAAAAATAAAGTAGAAATTATTAAAAACAACCCTGTGTTGACTTTCTAATTGGAGGCTCATCCAACATTAATTGTAAACTTCCTAATATAACATTGAAGTTTTCATTGTTATTTTTATTTAGTCTCACTCTACCATGCCAATTGAAACTTCTAGTATTCTATTTATATATCTTATATTTAAAGATTTAAAATTCAAATTTTCACAGGGATAACAAGTGATATATAGTAAAAGAAGCATGCTATGTTTGTTTCATAATGGTGATTCAAATGCATATTAAATCTAAAGAATAGTGTTTTCCACTTCTTTAAAATAATATGTCTTTTGTTTCTCCTTATATATATCTCCATATATCGATGCAAACTATACTTCAATTTTTGCTTAACTTCTGTGTTAAAAAAAAAAGAGATCAGTGCACAGTTGATGGCAATAAATGATGACCCCAAGTGTCATTGTGAGAGAAACAAAGAGAATATTGGAGACTATAGTAAAGTCAAGAATGAATGCTTCATATGAAAAGTACATGTGCTTCTAGCATCCAGAGAGTTTTTGTTATAAGGTACAATAGGTTTGATGTTATAAGATCTTCCAGAACTGGGAGTGGAAGTGATGATCATAATTGTCTTAGGCACTTAGGATAAAGTTGTAGACAAAAAGCCATGACCTCAGAGATCTCACTGTCTACTGAGGAAAGTGCTAGCAGTATATATACTAACTGAGTAAAGTACATACTATTTTAAAATATGGTAACTAATATGGAAAAAGAATAAGGAAAAGTAAAGAAGTTAAAGAATAATGGATGAGATGAAGGAACGAGTCATCCTGGTATCTGGGAACAAGAAGTACAGTGGAAAAGATGATATTTTGCAAGAAAGTCAAGGAAGTCAAAGTGACTACAGCAAAATAAGAGAAGTAGGCAGTGAGGTCAAGGAGGTGCTGTGGTGTGGGCAATTCTTGTAGGTCCATATACAGAAACTTAAGGAATCTTATTTCTGAATGAAATAGTGATCCATTGAAGATTCCCCCAACCCAATGGTGTAGTCCCAAACTTTTAGAAGTGGCAACTATTTACTTTTCCTTTCTCTCTTTCTTTCTTTCTTTCTTTCTTTCTTTCTTTCTTTCTTTCTTTCTTTCTTTCTTTCTTTCTTCCTTTCTTTCTTTCTTTCTTTCTTTCTCCCTTCTTCCTTCTCTTCCTCCCTTACTTCTTTTTCTTCCTTCCTTCCTTCCTTCCTTCCTTCTTTCCTTCCTTCCTTCCTTTCCAGTTAGGTTCAACCTGAAAATGCTTATGTGCAGCCAAATTCGCATGGCAAGCAGCCAGTTTATGAGTTCTGCTACTAAATGGTTATTTTGCCTCATTTTTTCATAATTTTTATGTCCGGCATTCAAAATATTCTTTGTCTTATAGCGAGACATATCTCCCTTCAACATCTTTAAATTGTTAAATAACCTATTTCTATTTCTCAATTAAATGAATAATTCTACCATCTGCCTCCTATGACCTGTCTAATTTTGCTTCCCGCCATTTTGTGCATCCTGGGACTAAATCTTGCTCTTCTGTGTGACTTTGGCTCCCAATTAGACCACTAGCAACAGCCCTTCCTCTATTTTCTTGCTCTTAGTTGGTAATTAGTGGAACTTACTGATATCTAACAAACCTGCACCACTATCTGAGTGAGCATCTCCTGACACCTATTGTCCTTCTGGTTCTTCTCATTATAAATGCTGAGTCTTCCATTAACTTCTTAGAGGTTTGTCACTATTGCATGAAGGAAAGGAAATTAATTAACCCCGTTCCTTTGCAAACCTCCAAAGACCAAAAGTGGACATACTAATGTAATTTTTAAACAGAAGGCAGTAGAGGTCGCTTTGGGATAGTTTGTTGTTATCAGCCATGTTAAATTTATTTTCGTAGTGCGCAGAATGTTGCCTGTGGAAAATGGGACAGCTATACATTAGATGGGACACTTGCGTATATAATGAGATCTTAAAATTTAAACGAGAGAGACATTTAAGCACTCCTGCTTCTAAATGTTCAAGTGAAATGGTTAAAAAAAATCATCAAATGGATAGCTCTAGTCAGGGAAAATAACTTGCCCCAGGCCATCAGAGCCAGAGCTAGTCTTTGAATTTTGCTAATCATTCATGTTGCTACTTAATACCTTATTCTTAATTAACAGGAATTACTGCTTTCCAACTTCATTTGGAGATGAGTTAGGTTAAATGAAGGGGTTTGTATTGAGTATTTGCTCAATAAATAGGTAGCATTTTGGAGATAAAACAATATGGGATTCCACCTTTATGGAACTGAGTTCCAAACCATTTAGATAAGAACTATTGTCTAAGAGGGTGGGAGTGTGTGTGTGTGTGGGGGGGGG
>PVKE010005916.1:0-56653 GCA_004027555.1 Craseonycteris thonglongyai
GTTACTCAATAGTATCTCCCACGCATAGCCCACCCCTCCCTTGCTTGGACTGCCCGCTAGAGCCCGCGAATCCTCCACCAATCCTGAGCTGCCACTTACCCTACAACCAATCACCCTTTGACAAATACCTCACTAAGCAGACAGCCCTGCCCTCCTTTGTCCCTACAGTATATATACCGCTGTAACAGAAATAAAATTTGGAGGCTTGATCAGAATCCTGTCTTGCCTCCATTTCTTCGTGTCTCCTGTCTCTTGTCCTTCATAGGTTCCCCCTCGAGCCACATTGTCATGCCCCGCTGGACGGGGCACAATTGCCCGGGCACAGATTATTACTCAAAATAATTTTGTTTTGTATATGAGATGGATATCAGTTCACGATAAATGTGTCGTACACAGCTTCTCTCTTTTTCTTTGTTATTTACTCAGTACTTTTATAAAATATAGATTTAATGACAACAGTACAAGAAGCTGATTCCCAAGCAGTAACTTCATTTTCACTTGTTCACAGTGAAATTTTCTGTGCTCAGCTCCTCAGTTTATTCTAAAACCTGAAAGGTCATTTAGTTCCAATGACATCCTAATGGAAGAACAATGTAGCTATATATGTGTGTGTCATTATGCTATAGTCCATTCAAGCTGCTATAACAAAATTTCATAGACAGGATGACATAAACATCAGAAATTTATTTCTCACAGTTCTGGAGTCTGAGAAGTCCAAGATCAAAATGCTGGCCAACTCTGGTGAGGGCCCACTTCCTACTTTATAGGATTTTTTTTTTCTTTTTGTTGGTTTCCACTAAATTTTCACAGGGCAGAAAGCATAGAGAAGTATGCTCTCTTATGACTCATATAGGGACACTGATCCCATTCATGAGGGCTCTACCCCATGACCTCATCTAATCCTGATTATCTTTCCGAGATCCCACCTTCTAATACCATCAGAGTGGGAGGTAGACTTTCAACAGATGAATTTGGGTGAAGGGGCAGGGGGGAGCACAAATATTCAGTCCACAACAATGTGTCTCTATCTTTATATTAATATCTATTTTTCTATATTATGTATATGTACGTGTGTATGAGTATATGTGTGTGTATGTGCATGTATGTATGTATGTGTGTATATATATGTGTGTGTGTATATCCATATATATTCACACAAGTGTTATCTTCCTTCTGAAATACTGCTCCTCCTCTTCTTTTCCTTACTTTAGTTAATGACATCAGAAATCTTCGAATCACAGAAAGTTAAACGTGGAAATCATCCCAGACTTCTCTTATCACTTTTCATTTCCAAATTCTGTTCTTTCTACTTCCTAAACACCTCCCCAGTCTACTTCCTCCTTGTCCTTATTCCCAGCATCTAAATTTGGGTCTTCCTACAGAGTTATTAAATTCTTAAAATTTGGCTCCTTTCCTTCTTTTCATCCCCTTCCTCCTTTGCTTCTAGAGGGTTTGTTTAAAAACTTACATTAAAATGTGTCATCTCCTTGTTTAAAACCTTTTATGGAATTTCAAATGTCTCCATAACAAAGTTCAAATGCTTAAATTTTGAAATAGTCTGTTATAGTCTGACACTTCTTTACCTTCCCTAAAACATCTCCAGCGTCTCCTGAAATGTATCCTTTATATCCTTCCCTTCAGTCCTGCTGGACTAATTTTGAGTCCCCAAACCTTTCCCTGCCGTCTTGTTCATGTCTCTTGTCTGTGCCTAAAATTTTCTTATCCCTTCTCTATTCCTCTTCACAACTTGTCCTGTTCTGCCCAACCTGTCCTTGTCTGTTCTCTTGTGTCTCCTCATAGATTTTCCTCAGACTTCTCTAATAGCTTCTTCTCAGCCTTCTTTGTTGTCTTTTCCTCTTGTAACTAATCCCTAAGTACTGATGCTGTTCAAGCTTGATCCACTCTCCTTTCTTTAAATTCTCTCTTTTGAGGGGAACTCACCCAGTTCCATGGCTTTAACTTCTATCAGTGTTAATGGTTTCTAAGCTTATCTACAGCTGAAATCTCTTGTATACCCTACTTGGATGTCTGAGTTTTCTTCAATTTAACAAGTTCAAAGAGAAGTATCCAAAATTCCTTCCTTGTTCTCTCTACTCCTCTTTTTATCCCATTCAGTATTTCACACACAAAAATTACCCGTTTTGAATCATCTCTGAGTTCTAATCCATCAGTAGGACCTATCTATTTTACCACTAAAGTACATCTCAGGTCTCTAGTGTCTACACCTTCGCTGCAGCCATCCTAATCCTGCTTCCACTTCTGCCTCTTTTCCATTCAGTCTCCAAAAATCAGCCAAAACAATATTTAGAAAAACAAATCACATCAAATTATTTTCTTGTTTAAATCCCTCAGTGGCTTCTCTTTACACATTTAATGAAGTCCCAAACTCTTGCAATGGTCCTCTATGCCCAAAGTACAGAAAACCTGCCTCCCTCCCCAAGCTCACCTCATTCCCCATTCCTACTGTGTACTATACTCCATTGGCATTGCCCTTCTTTAATTTCCTAAAATGAGACAAATTGTTGTCAGTTAACTGTACTTCCTTCTCCCTGAAATTCTTTCCACTCTCTACCATTTCATGTCATAACTTGAACATCACCTTTTTAGGGAGAGCTTCTTTAACCATATTTTCAGAGTATGTCCCCATCCTCCTAATATTTTCTACCAGGATATTCGATTTCCTTCTTTGTATTTATCTCACTATTATTGGTTATTTACTGACTATCACCCCTCATAGAATATATACTCTATGAAGACAGAGACAATGTCTATCTTATTTAGTGCTGTAATTCCAGTGTGTAGCACAGTACCTGACTCAATACAGATTTGTGAAGAAATAAACAATTGACAAGTGTGCATGCATTTTAGGTATTATCTGTTCTTGGAAGCATTTTCCAATGATCCCCAACTGATTTAAGCATTCAGGCAAACTCCTGAATGAAGGGTTCCTCCTGGAACTCTTTCTTCCTTCTATACTCTACTACAGCAGTCATTTTTTTAATAGTATGATTGATAATTTTTATATTATTTTTCCCCAGTAGACTGTGAGTTCCCAAGGGTGTCTGGTGCCTTGGTTATCTCTGAAACTCTGACAGCCCCAGCACTGTGTGACTAGCCCATAATGGATGCTCAGCAGTGGGTTGTTAGTGAGTGTAGTACCAAACTTAAACTTCCAGGAACTCCACCATGTGTTTCTCAATTGGGTGGCAGAAGCAGTTGGCATTTTTGCATCGAGTGAATCTTTGATATGGAGGCCCATCTGGAGCATTGAGGGCATTGTTTTCTTTGTATTCTGAGCCCTAAATACCAGTAGCACTCTTACCCTAAGTCATTGTGTCAATCAAAATCGTCATTCAGCGAAGCTAAATCTTGAGCTTGATGTAGTAATTGTGTCTTAAAATTCTCCATATCCTATAGTACCAGCACTGTTCTTTCTGCACATATATTTGGAAACTATAAATACCTATTGGTCTTAAATTATTTTGGAAATCAGTAAGTTTTTTGGAACTCTATAAATACCAAAATGAACTATTTAGAGCAGTTTAGGCTTATCACCTTTCTGTAGTATATTTGTTTATAAATTATACCCTATTGTTTCCCTAAAAAGTAAAAATTAGACAATTAAAAGTATATACAAAGAAAAGGCCAGAGAATATAAACTATAAAAAAGTAGGAAAGAAAAGAAAGAAAGGGCTTAGCTTGGTATAGTAGTATGTGAATATAATTTGAATGTGATCAGTGCCTCTTAGAAATCATTGCAAGAGTCCAATAAAAATATAATTGGGAGCATTTCAAATTATTCCTCCTTTTAAAAATATGCAACATCCAAGATGAAACATTTTAGTTAATGTCAGATTAAAACCCTTCAGTGGCATATAATATTAGTGTCTCTCTTTTCAGAATGCAGCCTTGTTTTTTTACTCTTTTCCTAAAGCATTTATACCTGCAATGCCCTCATGGTACCTGTCAACTTGCTCCTAAGTGAAGCCAATTTTTTTTTCATTCATTCTGGTGTGGAATCTGTCAAAATTACATTTTCGATGCACAATGATTTTTTTTTGTAAAGTGATTGGTCTGTCAGGCAAATATCTTTCCTGGATGTGATTTTGTTCTATCTTCTATTTCATATAAAACTGAATTATATATAATAAAAGTATAAAGATTTGACTAATATTAGCTGCATTAGTAAATTAAGACACATCTACCTGTGAAATGTGTAAAATGAAGTGTTTATCTTTTTTACTTCCTTTATTCTAGTGAGCTTGATTCTAATTACTGATTCTGAATTGTAAGTCTACATTGCTGAAAATTAAATTCCTTTGTTGTTTCTAGCTCCAAATTAAATCCCATATCCTCTCTCCTACCACTCCACCCCCCTGGAAGAACATTTTATATTATGTTTCTAAAATATTTAGCAACTCATTATTATTATTCCCACACCATGCTTTGCTAGGGCAATTGAGAACTCTATAGAAATTCAAACAATTTTTTTGATAAGGTTATCAATATAACTTCTCTTTAATACTTATGTGAACTGAGTCACCTTGGCAACTACTGTAAAGGGACACAACTCAAAGCTTGTTCTCTGGTGTCCAGTTCTCTCCTAAAATGGCCACACTGCCCTCCTTTTCTGCCTGCCTACACTCTCCTTCAGTAAAATATAACTGAGAAGGACAGAGGGAAAAGACATTTTCAGATGTAATAAACTTTTAGATAATTTAAAAATCACGCAATATTGTCACAAACAGATTTATCTTAGTTTTAAAATAAAGCTTCTATAGTTTTTCTAAGAAAAATATTTTCATCTCTTTTATTTTTAGAAAAGAAGCAGTAGCATGAAGGGAGTTACTGAATTAGAAATAAAAATGAAAATGAAAAACAGGTTTGAGACTTAGCTAATTAATGAAATGTTTAATCTTAGTATGGAAATGACCCCTTGCTGTGCATTCCACCAAATTCAGAATTGCCTGCTATTTTGACTCCATTACATAATCAAATTCAGTCAAGTTTAACTGAAAAATCAGTTACTACTGCATGAAAACAGGGACTACCCTTTAAACATTTTCAAGTGAGGTTGTCAACTCCATTTTATCCTATGTGAAATGTATGAGCTCAAATGATTTGGACTGTAAATCATCTATATTCCTATAATTGATTGGAGCTAAGTAAAATGAGACTTACTGTGAGCAGTCATCTGAGCTCAATAGGACTTGATGACAGCTATATAAAATAGAAACATTTTAAGGTGATATTAGCACAGATGTGAAGAAACAGTAAACATCAAACAATTTTTCTTTTAAAGTTCTGAAATTTATTTGAAGAAAATATTGAAGTTATGTCACATTTTAAAAAGGCTTGGTGTTTAAGAAAAAATTTAAAAAGAGACAATAGTCTTTTGATTGAGATATTCTTTGTTGTTTTATTTATAAAAATGAAATCATCTGGGGGATGTTGTAACTGGCAAACTTAGAGGAGACTTGAATAGTATATTATGGTATGTAATTTAGGCAGAAAGATATTGAACTACCAAGAATAATGTTACATAATAATACTTAATATTTAGTTAAATGAAAAAACAGTGTGCAAATTGAAGCTGTATTTTGCTTTCAGTTGTGTTGAACTATGTATGCTTGTAATTATGTGTATTAGAATGATGGAAATATGGAGTTTCCTGTTTTTGTTTATTTTATTTCCGTAAAACATGATGCATGCATTAAATAAAAACTAGAAGATAAAATAAAGACAAAGGTGTCATTTCTAATATAAAAATATTGTACAACTGTTTTCCATAATTTCCGGTTTTGCTTCTATTGAACTTGGTTCTTCTAAGGGGCAGTGAGCTTAACTTCAGTGATTTTGTTGTTTACCAGTTAGTCCCAGGATAACTGCATTTTACTGCTGAAACACCATCTGGACTTTGTTCAAAATCCTCCTTAGCATGAATTGTGGTTGGCTAATGTCTCTCCCTGTATAAATACCATAAATTATCTACTCTCAATAGAGACCTTTATTACTTTATAATTTAAGTTATTTCAACCTTTCAGGACAAAGCTACAGGAACTTTTCAATACTTCACACTATTTTTTGTTTAAAATTAGTATGTTTTTACAGATACTATATATTGATTTATTTTTTTGTGTGTATTTTTTTAACATGCTCAGATTCAGATATTACACACTTATATACCAGGTTGTTTCCATCTTCAAAATTTCGGAACTATAAAAAAATCAAACAAAATACGTCAAATGTGCTGTATTAAAATAAGAGTAGCAAGAAACTACATTTCAGCATTTTCTCCAACTTTAACTAATAGAGGTGTAGAAGTAATTTTAATTTTCTCGTCGAACCACATCAATTTGCGTCCCTGTGATGGTCTTGATCTTTGTCATCCCTGGAGGTTCTTGCTCCTTAAGTAGCAAACAGTTGTCTAGGTGATAAGAATGTGATGATAATCACCTCAAGGTGATCTTTGTGTTTATTAAAGACAAATGCTCCAGTCCTTAGAGATGGAAAAGAGAGCTTGACCTCCTCCTGGCCCTTAACTGGAGAAACTAGAAAGAAGACTTCATTTTGAATCTTCAGGAACACATGGCTCCCTATTTATCTCTTTGGGGGTGATAGGCCAGCCTTTGCCTGTTTTCATATACCACAGTTTTGGTCCAATAAATATAATACAATGAATCACCTTGCAGGTGCTCACAAAGTATATTGTTAACTTGATCTTATAAGAGCATCAAAGCCATTCTCTCCATCCCACTTTCAAGGTATGGCAATGATCCAACAGCCTATTAATTTGGGCATTAGGTTCACTTTGGGAGGAGAACTGAGAGGCCAAGTTAGCAGCCATGCAGCAGCCCATCTAAACGTAGACAGAAAGTGATTTTTTTTTTTGAAGTGATTACTTCTCAAGTAATAATCCCAGAGTTAGAGTGTCTGGTTTGGTGTCTGGTCTCTGCAATCAGCATCCTGAGACACCCCAGTCAGTAACCCATAGGGCAACATTGTGGAGAAAGAACTGTGGATTGATAAAAGGGGTGCAATAATGCACCAAGATGTAGCTGTCCTTATCTGTCCATTGATTACCTATCCAATTCTGTTCTCTTCAAAGTAGAGTGTTCCAGAGTGAGTCTTTCAGGAACCAACTAACCTACCTGTTAAGACCAAGTAATGAAAAGACAAATATTGAGTACCTACTATGTAAATACCATGCATTGTATTAGGTGTTTTATGTATGCCAATTTTCAATGAGTGACATATTATTATCCTGTTTACTAGATGAGAAAACCACAGTTCATAATGGTAAGTTGTAGAAATAATATTTGAACTTTGTGTCAATGGGCATTCTTCTACCACATGCTGTCATTCATAAAATGTTCAAGCATTAAATAACTTCTTGGGTTTTTAGGGCTACTGTATGGAGCCTTGATTATAAACAGGCAGAATGGAAGGAGATCAGATGGGGTGGCAGTCAGAGGATTCCAGAGTGGCGATGGGAAGGAGGAGGAATTGTGCTATTTTTACGTATTGGGTGTTTACTAGAGAAATGGCGATCATGAACACTATGCTTTTCAAAGAGCTTTTACTTCCATTTTATCTGCCAAACTTCATCATTTATACTGAGGCCAGGGCTGTACAGACTAGATATTTGTTGAATTGCAAGGAGGATTTGCATTCAGTAGGGCTAAACTTGGAGCAGGGAATTTTATACCCAGGGTAAAATAAGACCCTAAGAGTAGGGAATACAGGTCAAACCAAAATCCATAGGAAGATATCAAAGGTCACATGCAGGAAGACCATATATAAACATAAAGTTCACACTGTGTCAAAGTAGGATTGAGGGTGGGGGTCAAAGATCAAGGGGTGAGACCAGATAGAGGTGGGATTGAAGCAAAGGCAGGCCACAGGTGAGCAGGTTAAGACCAAGGGCTAGAAGTGAGACTTAGGATAAGTTCTTAGAACCATAGCAAAAAGTTGTACTTGCCATTCTGGAGGTGGGTAGATAGGCAGGGTTAGCTTGACACTGAAAACAGAGTTAATATTGGCATGTGATTTTCAGAATGATAAGAAATGTAATATTATTTATAATATATTTTTCAAATAAGAAAAGTGAGACTAAAAGAGACTGATGCTAGTTGTCAGTCTTACCACATGTGAGTGACAGAGTGGTAGGTTGGACTTACAGGGAGTACAAAGGAAGAGAGGAACACATCAGTATTACTCATGGGAATGGGATAAAATAGGCAGAATCCAGGTATATCAACTCCAGTTGTCCAGCTGTATGGGGGGAAAAAAACTTATTCCACAGACTCAAATGTGTGTGAAAGGTAATTCTACTTTTTATAAATAATATTTTTAAATTGTCTATGATGGTCCCCTGGCCTATCGCAAAACATCCCAGTCAATTTGGAGAAAACACCCACTTCTCCCAGAGATGTTTTAAGTTCTAGGGTAAGGAGAAGAGTCGTGGTGGGAATCTGTTGTAGGTCTGTTTTTTACCTTCAGTTCAGTTTTTCTCCAGAGCAAGTTCCTTGATTTCTGCTGAGCTGTCTCTTGTTCTCAGGGACAAGTTTCCTACAGCTTCCACCAATACCTTCAGAGGGCTAGAACTTTTTTTGCTGCCATACTAGTAGGTCACAAAACCTGGTGTGTGTTTTGAGGGGGAGCTCTGATCTCAGGTACCAGAGAATTGTTTTCTTGTTTGAAAACTCACTCAGGCCTTTCTCATTTCTTTCCACAAGTCTTAGTCCCTCATTCCACCCTTCCTCTCCCTGGACATTAGCCACTTCCTCCGTGTAATGTGAAATACAGGCAAATGCCATTGCAGCTGATCAAGACCCCTCTTGCCCCTAATCCCTCCTGCATGGAAATTCTGAAGCTGCCCTGGCTGGTTCCCCTGATAAAACCAGCAAGACTTTACGGGGCACTAGGCAGGATGTGGAGGAATACAGTGAATTTTTCTGAAGCATCCTGCCCCGTGTTCATCTAAGCTGTCTTGATCTTCCCTACTGACTAGGCAGGAGTGCCAAGTAGCTAAACAACTGGGTATGATTCTGGATCCTTAATCAGAAATTATAGCTAAAGCCAGGTCAGCCTGACATGGAGAGAAGTCAATTGCTGGCTGCTGACCTCATTTCTGGCTGATCTTTTTCATGTGTGTAATGTGTATAACCTTACATATATTAGGAATATTCACTGAACGCTAATAAAATATTCATCTATTAAAGATACTTTTCTTTTTATTACAGTGACTTTGTGAATATTTTTGCAGTTGATTATGAAGAATTTTTTTTAATTCCCACTGTCTTTTGTTTATGTCCTCGTGTTATATTACAATGTAGTGATGTGAAGGATGAACATTACAAAATTTCTTATATGAGACTGTGAGTCATTTTAGCTAATTACATGTTATAAAATTTAACTTTTTCCAGAGATAGTCCTATCACATGTATAAGTGTATTCTATATGGGCAGTTGTTTTTCTCTTCACCACAAAAAGAGAGGTTCTGGATTCCATGAAATAGAATTAGATCAGACAGATTGGGTTCAAGTCTGACTCACTAGTAGTAAGTCAGTCATTTATATTCTCTGAGTCTTGGTTTCTTTCTCCACAAAATGAGTCAAAATGCTTTGTGAGGAATGTACTTTATACTGCACACCGTTCCAATGTACCCCAAATATTTATAGATATTAATATATTATGTTTACTAAAAACTGAGAACACAATAATAAGGTCAAAGATGTTATTAAAGAAGAAAGGCCTTTTTATTTCTTCATCTGAGGCTAGAGTTGTAACAGGAAGAGTGCAGGTATGAGAAGATCTGGTTCCAAATCTTATTTCTGTCATGTCTCAGCTACTGACAAATAATTTCTCTGAATCTCAGTTATAGAGAAAGTGAATTGGGCCTAACAAAGGAAAAATTTGAGATAGTTTGTCTTCAATGCTGTTCTACCCACTTTCCCTTCCAGTCTAATATGCAGAGCTTCCTTTTTTTCTTACCTCAGGTTTTAAGCTTCCTTCACCCTTTCTCTATATCTTCACCTTAGTAAGTTGTATGTAGCAGATTCAGTTCTCACCACATGTTCCATTTTGTCCCCTAAAATTTCCAACTTTCCTTGGAGTTTAGGGCCAGGTGACTGGGGTGACCAATGGTTTAGGAATAGAAATGACACATGTGACTTGTGGGCCAAGGCAGTTAAGAGCTACTGTGCATCCATTGCTGCTTTCTCCCCTTGCTCCAGTGACCTGGGAAACCATGTCAACACATGGCTGAGATGGCAGCATCCAACATGGAGAGAGCCTGAATCTGAGTTGCAAGGTAGATGACAGCCTTTCCTACTGCATTCGACTTTGTGTGAGGGAGAAATGAACTTTTGTTATACTAATGCACTGAAATTTCAGAGATTATTTATTATAGCCCCTAGTATTAATAATTCTGGGGGACGCTGGGATGACTCAGCAGGTTGAACGCTTACTTTGCAGCCCCAGGGTTCAAGGATTGAATCCTGGCCCCAGGCCTGTTAGGATCCATATGCTAAAGTGGGGTGTGCACCCAGTTGGGTTCTCGCTGGGGCAAGCTTCCCGTGTGTGAGGCCCCTGGTTTGGCCTTCAGCTCTCAGGGGATGTGCCTCCCATGTGGGAGGCCCCTGGCCCGGTCCATCCCGTGTGGCCACTGGTCCAACTGTGTGGAATGAAACTTTTGAAAACTGATGACATACAACAATGGAGACTGCTCTGGGCCCTCCTTCTTCTCTCTGTCTCTCTCTGTCAAAAACAATAAAATAAATCTTTTTTAAAAATTCCAAGAGAAAAAAACATTCACTTATACTCTTATAATTATGTGTTTACCTTCCTTTTGTAATAAGTATCATAGCTTAGTTTTGCCTTTTCTAGAATTTCACTTAAAATGGAATCATATAGCACAAATCTTCTGGGTCTGGTTTCTTTTATTCATCATAATGTTAACGAGATTCATCCAGGTTTTTGCATGCTTATTCCTTTTTAGTGCTAAGTATTATTCTACTGTATGAATAGATTGCAAGTTATTTATCTCATTTACCTGTTGTTGGACAATTTTTGTTGTTTCTAGGTTTGGGGTCTTATAAAAAATGTTTGAACAATTAAGTAGTATTTGTATATAAATGTATTTTTCATTTCTCTTGAGTAAATACCTAGGAGTGAAATGGGTGGGTAGCAGGGTAGCAAGATAAGTGTGTGTTTATAAGAAATATAAAACTGTTTTCCAGAGTTTCCATGTTATTTTCTAGCCCTGCCAGCAATTATGACAGTTCCAGTTGCTATGCAGTCTCATCAGACCTTGGTATTTTCATTTCTTTTTTCTTTTATAAAATTTAGGTATTGTAATGGGCATGTAGAAGTACATCATCTGGTTTAATTTGCTTTTCCCTAATGACTAATGACACTGAGCATGTTTATTTGCCCTACGTATCTCTTCTTTGGTGAAGTATGTTCAAAATTTTTTTTCTCACTATAAAATATCAGATTTTTTCTTGTTGAATTAAAATTTTTTTTTAATGTTTATTATTCAGCTTTTATTTATTTATTTATTTATTAAAAAAATTTTTTTTTTTTGAGAGAGAGAGAGAGGTACAGAGACAGAAAGAGAGCTGACCTGGGGGAGCTCCCAGTTCAGCCTATGGTTCCGCATGGGCCGGGGCCGGGCCGGAACTCAATCCCCGGTCCCGGAACTCCATCCCCGTCCCCGGTCCCCGGCACTGCAAAGTGAGCGCTCAACCCACTGAGCCATCCCGGCTTCCCCTAAAATTTTATTGTATATTCTCGATAGAAATCCTTTCTCAGACATACACTTTGGAAATATGTTCTCCTGGTATGTGGTTTGCCTTTTTATTATTAACAGTATTTTTTTGAAGAGCAGAAACTTTTAGTATCAATGAAATCCAATCTATTAACGCTTTTTTTCTTTCCTTTTTATTAATACATTTTTGTTGTTGTTCTAAGAAACTTTTGCTTAATCAAAGTCACAAAGATTTTCTTCTTTGCATTCTTCCAGAAGTCTTATAGTGGTGCTGATATATTTTGAAGTAATTTTTCATTTATGATGTGAGGTATGTTTATTTTTGCATGTAAATAGTTAACTGTTCCTGTACCATTTTTGGAAATGTTATTATTTCCTTATTGATACTTTAACACCCATTCCCATATTGGTCTGGGTCTATGTCTAGGTTTTCTATTCAGTTCCATTGATCTGTATATTTATACTTATGCCAATAGCATACGAACTTGCTTACTGAAGTATTTCTTACCATCAAATAATGAAAGTTCTCCAACTTTGTCCTCCCAGCCCCACCGCAAAGTTATTTAGGCTATTCAAAGCCTTTTGGATTTCCATATAATCTCTAGGATCAGATTGTCACTTTTCACCAAAAAAAACACAACACAACTATATATATTTCAATTGGAAATGCATTAAATCTGTACACAAATGTAGAAACAAATGACATCTTGATAATATTGGGTTTCTAACACATGAACACAGTATGTCTTCCCATTCACTTAGTTATCTAATGTCTTGTAGCAATATTTTGTAGCTTTTCAGTATATATGCCCTATACATATTTAAAAAATAAAGGGTGTTCCAAAATTCACGCTAGATTTGAATTTTGCGTCATATTTGTGGTAAAGTGTTGCCAATGAAAAAAAAAAGACAGCATGACAGCTGACAGTAGGGTTATTAAAAATGGAGCGCTACATGAAAGAACAACGCGTTTTCATTGTTGAGCAATGAAAAGAGGGGAAATTTACAATTTTTAATTATAAACCTGTGTTTTCTATCAAAATTTCTTCTTGCGTGAATTTTGGGACACCTTTTATATTTCCTAAGTGCTGGTTTCTTTGTTTCAATTTCCAATTTTTTCTTAATATATGAATTAATAATATAAAATTGATTTTTATTTTGGGCCAGCATTGTATGAACTTGCTAAATTTACTTATTAGTTTTAGTAGATTTTTAAGAATGTTCTTCATAGTTAATCAAGTCATCATCAAATATAGGAAAATAAAAAGTTGTAATGATGGAGTTTCAGACATTACAAAAAAGTCCCAAGAGAGACCTTAGGAAGGTGCCTTACAGGTATGATTTGTCAAAGCAGGTACTAAATTAATCTGTGCATATAGCTGACTTCAGAGCTTGTGGGGTGGTGGCGGGTGGGGGTGGGGGGGACCCAGAAAATTCAAGTTACTTCCTTCCACAGATCTGTGTCCTCAATATTAATTGTAGTACATATCTAAATTTAAGTTAAAAGTTAATTAGCACAAATTGTGCTAAAAGATCAATTAAACACAGGTGTTTAATGATTTCTCAAGGGGACTGGGAGAATGAGGATTTGAAATAAACTTTTAAGCAAAGTGGCTACAATTATTTCTTGAAGAGGTATAAGAAAGTCATAGTGTAACATTCATTTTTATAAGTCAATTAGATTTAAGCCTAAATAATTATAAATAACAAGGAGTGTATACAAATATTACTATCGATCATATTTGCCTCTTTCAAGGTTATAATAAAAATAACTTTATGCTTAAATATCTGCTGATAAAGCTTCACCATATTTTAGTCATTTAATTTCTGTCATCCAGCTCTTTCCCATTCTTGCCAGCTCTGACCATTTTGTTATGTCTGTGGTTAATTTATACGCTACAGAGAAATATCTTCCAGAAGAATATGCTTGTCTAGTTAAAAGCTATGACACATTAAAGACCATAAATCTTTCAAATATTCAGAAGGCTGTAGAACCTAATTTTTAATCAAAGAATATACTCATAATGTTTTTATAGATCTTTTTAAAATAATGCTAATCTTACATTATATTGACACTGGCTTCTCTAAAATGCATATAGAGCTTTAAAGTGTGCATTACTTTTATTTAATGGCCCTTTGTTTTACCCCCCAAAATGTTGATTTACTCCAAATAGATTTTTTTTTTCTGAGACTGCATTCCAGTTTATATGTAAATTGAAACACACTCAGATTAAATTAAAATAACTATGAATTATGAGGGAGTTTCCTCACATGAAGTCTTCTTACTTAACCTTTCCACATGAAAGAAAGAATCTGTATTTGGTGTCTACTGAACCTGTTTGACATTCCAGAGATGTCAGAATCCTGAAGAATACATCTTAGCTTGTCTGGGTAATGCTTTTGTTGCATAAAAGAACTAAGCTGGAGAGGGATTTGCGATTTTTCAATTCTGAAAATAGTATGATGAAAAAGCTAATGATCCCACACAGAGTTCAGTGATTGTGCAATGTTTATTCAGCCAAACATAGAGCTGTTTTTCTCTGCTATTAATCCTCAGCTTTTCTTAGACTCTGGCATAAGTACTGGTAGAAAGCAAAGTTTCAGTAGCATGTTACATTTCATTAAATAAATGTGGACATATGAGTGAATGACACAATTCATTTTGAAGTCAAGTATATTTACTAACAAAAAAAATTTAACTCTTTTTTCATTTTAATTTTTAAATATTTTTATTAAAATATAGCTAAGATACAGTATTACATTACTTTCAGGTGTATACCATAGTTATTCAACATTTATATACCTAAAGAAGTAATCATTGGGGAAGCCGGGATGGCTCAGTGGGTTAAGCACTCACTTTGCAGCACCGGGGACTGAGGATTGAATCCCGGCCATGGCCTTTGCAGACCCATATGCTGAACTGGGGAGTGCCCCCAGTTCGGTTCTCTCCCTGTCTCTCTCTCTCTCTCTCTGTCAAAAACAATAAAAAATAAATAAGTAAAAGTAAATAGAAGTAATCACCAACAATCATCTAACACCGTACCACACTATCACAATATTATTGACTATATTTCCTGTGCTGTATATTATATCCTTAAGATTTATTTGTTTTATACCTGGAAATTTGAAGCTCATATGCCCCTATACTTTCCCCCCAAAACTGCCTTTTTAATTTTCAATTACAAGTGACATTCAACATGATTTTATATTAATTTCAGTTGTATACCGTAGTGGTTATATTTATATAATTAAGAAACGACCGCACTGGCCAATTCAGTATGCATCTGGTACTATACATAATTATTGCTGACTATAATCCCTATACTTTACAGTCCCATGACGATTCTGTAACTACCAATTTGTGTTTCTTAATTCCTTCACCTTTTTCACTGTGTTCCCATCTACTACCCTGATAAATCTAATACCCATGTGATCTGACATAATACATAGATATTATAATATTATTTACTGTTTCCTTATGCTAAATCCTACATCCCCCACGACCACTGTGTAATAAACCAATTTGTACTTCTTAATGAATTCCCCTTTTTCACCTAACTCCCAAGTCCCCTTCCATCTGGGCACCATCAAAATGTTCTCTGTATCTATGAGTTTGTTTCTGCTTTGTTTCTTTGTTCATTCTGTTCTTTACATTCCAGTTATAAGTGAAATTGTATGAAACTTGTGTTTCTCTGTCTGATTTACGACACTCAGCACAATACCCTCTAGGTTTGTAAATGTTGTTGCAGATAGCAAGATTTCATTTTTCTTTAAGGCTGAGTAATTATCTATCTATCTCTCTGTCTGTCTATATGCCACCTTCTCTATCTATTCATTCATTTAGGAACATCCAGGTTGCCTTTATATTATAAATAATGCTGCAATGAACATATGGATGTTCATTGAAAGTATTGAAGTATTGAAATAGCATTTTACTTTTCTTCAAATAAATACCCAGAAGTGCGATTACTAAATTCTTCTTTGTCTCTTGTCATCACCTTTGTTTTAAAGTCTATTTTGTCTGGTATAAGTATTGCTATCCCAGGATTTTTTTTTTTTTTTTTTCATCTTTTTGTCTGTGTGTGTCTTTTGATCTGAAGTGAGTTGGTCTCTTGTAGGCAGCACATATAAAGGTATTGTTTTCTTATCCATTCATCCACCCTTTCTTTTGATTGGAGCATTTAATCCATTTACATTGAAAGTAATTGTTGATATGTAGTTATTGCATTTTCTCATTTATATTTTTGGTCGTTTTTGTTTTGTTTTTATTTTTTCATTTTAAAGAAATCCCTCTAAGATTTCTTATAATATAGATTTGGTAGTGATGAACTCCTTCAGCTTTTTCTTATCTGGGAAGCTATTTATCTGTGAAGCTCTCCTTCAATTCTAAATGAGAGCTTTACTGGTCAACTAATCTTGGTTGTAAGTCTTTTCTGGTCTTCAAAGTTTCTGTTGAGAAATCAGCTGACTGTCTTGTGGGAGCTCCCTCATAGGTAAATAACTGTTTTTCTCTTGCTGATTTTAAGATTCTGTCTTCAACTTTTGGCATTTTAATAATGCTATGTCTTGGTGAGGGCCTCTTTGCGTTCACCTTGTTTTGGACTTTCTGTGCTTCCTGGGCTTGAATATCCATTTCCTGTGCCAGGTTAGGGAAGTTTTCCATCATTATGTTTTCAAATAGGTTTTCGTTTTTCTGCTTTTTCTCTTCTCCTTCTGGCATTACTACGATGTGAATGTTGGTATGCTTGACGTTGTTCCAGAGGCCCCTCAAACTGTCCTCATTGTTTTGGATTATTTTTCCTTTTTCCTGTTCTGCTTAGGTGTTTCTGCTAACTTAGCTTTACAATTGCTTATTTGATCCTTTGTGTCATCTATTCCAGTATTAATTATTTTGAATTTACTCACTTCAGTTATTGTATCTTTTCCTTCCATCTTCCTTTTACCTTGCAAATTAATAAGTAATAATTTAATGTAAAATTCAAAAATATTAAAAAAAATAAAAATTAAAAAATCCAAAAATATTTTTATAGAATAATTTTAAAGATATTATTTTTTATTTTATTGTTTTTGACACAGAGAGAGACATAGACAGAGATAAGGGGGAGGGCCCAGAGAAGTCTCCATAGTTTTCAACTTGGTTTTATTCCTCACATTTGGGCAGTGGAAGCCAAGCTGGGAACTTCTAGCACGAGAGGCATGCCTCTGAAAGCTGAAAGCCAAACTGGGGTCTCCCACATGGAAAGCACATACCAGTTTAGCATATGTGTCTGCACAGGCCTGGGCCAGGATTCAATCCTTGGACCCCGGGGCTGCAAAGCGAGCACTTAACCCACTGAGCCATCTGGCTCCCCCCATAGGATCATTTTAAATATTCCAAAATGCAAAAGATTTCTGTGAATGGTACATATTATGCATTCCCTTAACTTTCTTAAGTTTGTCTTTACTTTTTTCCAAGTCACTATCAACATGGCTTATGAAAATATTTGGGATGGCTTGATTCACTAAGAATTTAAATTTCCTTGCATGTTTTCCTCAAATCTTTTATCTTTTAGTCTTTGCATTTTCTCAATGAACATGCCAATTTTGATGGAATAATTATTTTAACTTCCTAGCATCATTTATGCACCCTTTGGTGTAGCTTTTTGAAATCAGTATTGTTAAATTCTAAATACGGTGGCAAAGAATAAAGCTGGAGTAGATGAAAGAGACAGACAGGAGAGAGAGGAGAGGGAGGCAGAGAAAAGAAGAGAATCTTTTGGAATTTTAATGAAGTTCAACCGAATCGCAAATCTTACAAAACAATTATAGCAATAGCACTTGGCATTTATTAAACACTTACTACATGGTAGGCACTGTAAAATGTGCCTTCCATAATTTGTCTTAATTATCCCTTTTCTGTCAGGTAAGCAGTTTCATTATATCCACTGGAAAGTGGGGGAAATGAAATACTACAGAAATGAATGCCTTCTCCAATTATATAACTAAGAAATAACAGAAATGTGACAAGAACTCAGATTTGCCTGGTTCCAAAGTATATTGCAAATCCATCTCACCAGCACTGCACTCAGCTCTACTAGAAGCATGCATTTCTGAAATTACCAGAATGAGGCCAAGTCTTGGGTTTTTGATTTTATGTTCTTCTGACGACTTGTAGCCAAACCCTTTCTCCCCCCACTCCCCCACCCCCCGCAACTTTGAAATCATATTCTAGGTCTTTTGTGTAAATCTCTGTAAAAACAAACAAACAAAATAGAAATAGGTATTAGCTTCCAGCCAGCATGAAATTTGCCCTATGTTAGTCAGCCAAACCATGCGGATGGCTCCAGAGAGGCTTGCTACAACAGTGTAGCGTGTGAGAAGGCTCTCGGAACTAGGCTGGGCCCTTTCAGCCAAGTCTCACCTCAATGCCTTCATGCCTGAATCTCGTTCCTGAACAAGAATCAACTTTCCAGCACTTTGTCTTTTACAGACTGGAATAGCTATGGTGAAAGATGTAGAAATTTTATTTAAAATGTGTTATAGGGTGATCCCACTCTCATTCTCCCATTAGCTCCTTTTATTCTTATCCCCAAATGTATAGCCATCTTTGATCTTTTGTTTCAAACAGGAGAAATTGTTGTGTGCCTTTATTTCAATGATTTTTTATTTCATAAATAATGGCTTTTATGTAGCAGAAGACAGCATAAGGGGCAGCCTCTATGGTTCCCTCTTTCTAAAGCTGGCATAGAACCACTGTTCCAGTACGTAGCCAAAGGGTGCCAGCAGTATTTTCTTCCACCTGTAGTTACCAGCCTTCTTATTAACAAAGCATTTCGTCCTCTTTTATGTAGGGGATTGTTATGTGGCAGTTAAATTTTAGCTAAGGTAATTATTCTCCATCGACTAAGACTTTTTACTTACAACTTTTTAAATGTTTTAACTGCATAGAGTATTCTTTCTCCCCCTATTTTCCATTGCATTCCTAAGCAACAAATTCTTGTTTAGTGGGAACAGTTGAGGAAGAGGACCTCCTGATTAAGCCAATATTCGAATTAATCTAGATTTAATGTGAAAAGCCTTTTGGCTAAGTCTTGAAACACTCTTTTAAAAAAATGATTTGTAAACATAGCATATGAAAGGTGACATCATTGTCGGTGGCTGAGGGGCACTCACGAGTCTGAATTCACTTTCTGAACACAGTTCCGGCAGACAGCTGTGCAAACTGA
The DNA here is from genome assembly GCA_004027555.1 of Craseonycteris thonglongyai. Classification (NCBI taxonomy): domain Eukaryota; kingdom Metazoa; phylum Chordata; class Mammalia; order Chiroptera; family Craseonycteridae; genus Craseonycteris; species Craseonycteris thonglongyai. The sequence goes on from PVKE010005916.1 coordinate 18,979, forward strand.
CCTCCAGCGGACACTCCACTAGTCCTCTTGGAGGACCTTTCTTACTGGGGTTCAGAGTCCAGCTTCTTGAGGTACTACTAAATCTTGGGCAAGTTCTTTATTTGTTTTGAGCCTCAGTTTTATCATCCGTAGAAAGACTAATAGCTACCTCAAAGGGATGTTGTAAAGATTAAATAAATTAATTCACATTAATGACGTAGCACATTCTGTGGCAGAGTGCAAGTGCTGAGTAAGTCTTAGCTATCATTAATACACATTTTCGGACCTCAACGGATACTCTGGAAACTGCTTTCCTTTGGGTAAATACCACATAAATCAAATTGTTTTCTTGCTATTTTCCTTTACTTTGGAAAAGAGAGTTTGGTAGTACTGTAGGAAAAAACTATTGTAACCAGCTAGCTTTGCATTTGGGGGCACATAAAATGTTTTGTGTAATTTAACAGATGTAATAGTTATTTTATAGGAAGTGGAATAACTTGGTTAGGTTTGATAAATGCATATGTAAACATGAGAAGGATTGTTGGCTGACGCAAGAATATGAATTTCAAATTTTTATTTGGGATTCACAAAAATCCTTGACAATCAGCATTGTTACTGTAATAATACCCACAGGGAAGTGGCTAATGGCCAAAGGTTGCACCTAATTAGACTGCCTGTTTCTCCCTCCTTTCCTTCTCCATCCTCTTTCTTACCCTAAGATGGGCATGACAAAGGGAAACAGGAAAAGGCTTGTTGGTCCACTCCCTGGTCCCTCTCTTCCGCCATCCTCTCCATAATGGAAGGTCAGTGTACAAAGGTCACCTTCCAAGGCCCTTACAATAAACACCCTGACCTCACTGCCAAATCACTTTTCCAGAGAGTGCTACCAGATCATGTGTCACTTTTATGAACTTTTGATCTGGCAAACTTGATGTTGTTTGTAACTTTCTTTTCATTAAGATGCGTGCTGTTTAAAAGCAAACCGTACAGATAGATAGATGTGTGTTTCCAGCCTGATTTCAGGAATCTTTTTTATTTCTTCCTTAAACATTGAAAGAATATTTGAAATACAGTATCACAGCAGAAACTAGAATTTGCTGGTGAGCTGCTGTTAGCACATTATAACATATATTAACTTTATTAAATAATACACTAAACAGGGTTATAACTCATGAACAATTCATTGTAATGAACTCACTTAGGAAGTGTATTTGAATTTCACTGAATGGAAGGAGTCTGCAATTTGATCAAAGAGTTGATTCATGCAAACATTAAATTTATGCTTTGCTCACTTAGTCAGTTTTTGTTGCTTTAAATATGTTTGCTCTAATCATATTAAATACACAGTGATATATTGTTATAATTTTGGCTTCACCAAAATGAATAAATGTCTTAATTTAACTTTTAAAACATTTTAATGTTTATTTATTTGCATTTTAATTAATAGTTTAAAATACAATTTTATTATTTAACCTCCAAAGCTAATTCATTAATAATAAATCAAAAACAAATCACCTCCTCCCCTTCAAAAAAATCAAACTAGATATTTTGTAGTTAATATACACATAGAGCTCATAATATACTTTTCATTTACATTTACAAAAGAGAAAGACTTTCACACACTTAGTGATTTTTTTGTTTTGTTTTTGTTTTTGTTTTTACAGAGACAGAGAAACAGAGACAGAGAGAAAGGGTAGCAGAGCAGTCTCCATAGTGTACGTCATTAGTTGTGACATAGTTCCATTCCACACAGGTGGACGTGGGGGAAGCACAGGGCAGGAAATGGGCTGGGGGCTTCCCACATGGGAAGCACGTCCCCTCAAGCCAGGGGCCCAACCAGCGGGCAAGAATTGAATGGGGCCCTCCCACATGGGATGCACACCCCAGTTCAGCATATGGAGCAAGGACTTAATCCTTGGACCCTGGGGCTGCAAAGCAAGCACTTAACCTGCTGAGCCATTCTGGCTTCCCCTATTTAATGTTTTTAAATGATTGGAGTTATCATTTGACAACTGGTATCTATGCATATTTTATATATTTTTCTAATTCTTTTTATTTCAGTGCCACAATTATGATTATCCTTAACTAGGTTAAAAATATATATATATATACCTCACATCTGAATATTATATCATCTTAAAAGAGATATTTACCCAAAATATAATAATTTTTGGCATTGGGATTACAAATATTTATTTATATTTTTGAAATGTGTACTCTTTTCTAGTTTATTGACTTCTTTGAGTGTATTTAAGTGATTACCTATATTTGAAACTAACCAAATTAATTAAAATTCTTTAATAATTATATTTCAAAAAACTCTATCTCCAATTTGGAAACAAAAAAATGACCATATATTTATTTTATGTTCAAAATAACAGTTGAGAATCCACAATATATTTGATGCTACAAATCAGAAAAACAGATTTTTACAATCCTGCTAGCTCTGATAGGCTCACTAAATTTTACTGATGTTTTAATACATAACTGGCAGCTCTTATAGTCTAGGAGCTTGTGGCCTATGGGAATGTTATTTACATGTGAGGGGAATAATATATAATTTACCAAAGGATCAGCAATTATTTCCAGTGGGAGGCAGGCTGTCGTTATTTGATAAGATGAAACGCCATATAAATTTACTTATGGCTTATGCTGGCTGGGTGATTAAACATTATAAATAGTTGTAAAAGATAGTATGCTTCACTCCCACCCCCCAGCTTGAATTCACCAGTGTAGTGAATGAAAAACTGGAAAAACAAAACTATGAAATGACAGGAACTTAGATTTACATCACGGGGAAGAAAACTTCAGAACCAGACTTTTGGACATGTTGTAGCTATGCAGTACTCTCAAAGGTAATAAGTGCTCTGTCCTATTTTTACAGATCCCCACAGAAGGATATTAAATAATTTACCAGCTTTAGGTGCAGTTATCACAATTAGAGTGCTAATGATACTAATAATTACATTTGTATTCTTATGTCCATTTTGATTTCAGCGTGGAAGAAACACAGTATAAAACCATTCCCGGCCCATGTAATGAGTGGCAAACTCACAAAGCTATCTTTTCCACCTAGTTGCCTAGTTTGGGCCAAGTACCACAATCTTCCCATAAGAATACTTTTGGAGGAATGAAAATCCATTCACTTTCTTATGACTATCACTTCTTTTTTTTTCATTCACAACGATATGTCCAGTGGCTGGCCATCCTTAGCAGAGACATAGTGTTAAGATAAGAGAGGCTGTCTAGTCCCCTAAGTTCACTCAGTAGCCCTCTCACACCAGCCCTCAGTACACTGATGTAAAGTTTGAGCCCTGAAAATAATCAGGTTTGAGAGCAGGAGTTGAATAGTTGAATCTATACCTGCCAAGTTTGGGAATGTTAAGCGACTTCACTATTACCTGAGTGGCTTATTTTTAAATGCAGATAACCATGGAAGGTATGAGACTTTGAACTGTTATAGCTATAGGTCATGTTTTTCTCACCTGCAAAGGTATTGATTAGATTTGTTCTTCTGTGTTCTAAGCTTAAGGTGGAGCTTCTGAGATAAACTGTCAGATAATTTGAAACAATGTTAGTAATACTGAATGAGGTAACATGAGGGGTTGAAGAAATATCAGGAAGGGATCACTTCTAGGCTGATAATAATGGCAAGAATAGCCAGCATTTATAAATGCTTACCATGTGCCAAGCACTGTCCTAAAACTCTTTACACATAGTGACTCATGTAATGCGCATAAAAACCTTATGAAGTAGACTTTACAATTATCCCCCTTTCTATAGGTGGTGAAACTAAGGCAAAGAGAAGTTAAATAACCCCAAGTTCACAGTAAATGACAGAGTAATGACAGTGTGGGGATTTGCACCCAGTTAACCTTTCTCTAGAGCTTAAGCAATCCTGTGTATTCACCTGATTCCTTGCAGAAAACAGTGAAGATCTGGGGTGAGAACCTATGAGGGAAAAAGAACCCAGAAATGGCATGTAGGCATCCTATCAGGTAAATCACAGATTTTATTGCTTCAAAACATTTTTCACAATCTGATCAGGGAAGGAGATAATCTTGATCCCATGAACTCTCCTAGAAGTAAAAATCTGTATTTTATTTCACTCTACCACTTCATACCATTTTGGATGTTTATCTTTCCACTATATCTCAGATTGATTTACAAATAAACAAACTGGTTTATGAAAGAAAATAATGTGCATAATTACTTTTAAATATGACATAATCATTCTAATGATGGTACATAACATTCATTGGTATTGAGCACTTTTTTTTTTTTTGGTTAACATGAAAATACCCAAAAAAGCTAAGTAGGTCAATTAAAACTACTCTAAAAAACAAACAAAAACAAACAGACAAAAAACGGTGGAAAAAATTTAAGAAGTGCTTTAAAAGTAGGTAAACTTCTAAACAAGCACTTTGACTTTTGTTGTATTACTGATATTATCTTTAAGGCAAGGTGAAAAGTTGGTGATATAGTTAGATAATGCTTAAGGAAAGATTATTTGTGTCCATGTACCTTGATAAATATAGATAAGAATGGTTAATCTGCCATAGTATATATATGAATAACTTTGATTGATTCACTGGTTTTTTTGTTGTTGTTTTTTTGGCCTTAAATCTGTTGTTCTTCTAAATCCTCAGGAAAATTTGCCATAAACATATAAACCAACTGCAGTTCCGTTCCCAAAATTTTTCTATTCTTTTTAAATTGAAAGACATTTGTTAAATTCTCTGTTCTAAAAATGGAAAGTTAGGCAAAAACATTCTGGGGTTGATTTTAGAATCATGCTTCAGTTCTAAATTTCACTTTGCCAGGAGAGATTGGTCACATTCCACCAGCCTGTGTTGTGTTTTGGAACTTGGACCTTATCATTGGAAGTTATTACCATATATTGCTCTGGGAAATAACTGTATAGCTGTCGGTAGTTTCCAGGAAAGTCATTCTACTCACTCTCCTATTCTGAATCAACAAACAGGTCTGTTATTACTCAGGCCCCTGGGCAAATGTCTCTATGATGAGGTCCAGACTAGGGAGGAGGGAAAGTGGGGAATAGGGTTGGACCCATGAGAGTAGATACTTCTTTAGAGTCATGAGATAAGCATCAGCCAAATCATCCCAAATATTGCTTTTATTTTAAAGTTTAAGGTAGAGTAAATTGTTTTGCAAGGGTCAGACTTTTTGATGCAACTGGAAAAATTGTTATTCAGCCATATATCCCTTGGAGATACTGGTCTTCTGCATGATGATCAAATTAATAGTAGAAGAGTAGATAGCAGGAAGCCAGAGTAAGCCCATTTAAATGAGTACAGATCTAAGCAAGTGCCATATCAGCAAGGTAGAGTTAAAGAGCGTTTGGAAAGAACCACCAATGCCAAGGTTTCCTTGCATGAAATATAGCACAAGTTCAGGCTTCTAAACTCTACATACCTCTGACCTTTGGCTCTTTTATGTCTCTATTTTTCTAGCCTGACAGACCACATGCCAATGTGCAACCCAGAATCCCTCAGCCTTGTGATTTATGGCTTACAGCTGCTTCAGTGTCTCAGACTTGGCAGCTGCTTTTCAGATGTCTTCAAACTGGAGAGAGAGTGTTAATGTGAACTTGAGTGGCTGCCGAAGAGAAGAAGAAAAGTTGATGAAAAAATCATCTGAATTCAGCCCCAAAGCTTTCCATTGATCTTTGCCTTTGGGGCCAAGCAAAATGTTTGGTTTATTTCATAAGCTCATTAGGTATGTGAAAGGCTACTTGGCATCTGCTATTGACTGAACCCAACAAAAGTGATCACCAGGCTAGGTAATCAATAAGAGATCAATAACAAGCGTATGATTGGATTAGCCATTTGATCAATGCTGTGTGCTAATATATTAACAAGCAAATTACTGAGCAACCCTTAAGAGCAGAATGCTGACTTTGATTGCATTACAAACTAGTGAGATCTAATGATCCACCAAGTGCAAGGGGTTACCTACACAAATCAAGACCTGAAAGTTTTTTTCCTTGAAGATTTCTCCCCTCCCAAAGAAAATTATTTCTTAAGTGAGATTCAAATTAAATTACAATTAGCAGGCAGTTGCACTGGGACACCTAATTTCCAAGCAGATATTCATAAGAAAGAGAGCTTGGGAAGTCCAGATAAAATAACCTGGAGAACTTTAAGAAAATCTGGGTAAATATCAAAAAGGGAAAATACAAAAAATGCCAGAATAGTCACTAACACTTTTTTTCAATAAACTTTTGGTAAATGGATTCCAAGTTTATATATAGAGAGCTCTTTGATGATAGAATCTAATGGTGCCTGATCTTTGTCCAAACCATCCGTTTTCCCAGCTCCCATTCTTGTTTTAAGGTAACCTATTACCTTAACTAGTTCAGTCGCAAAATGGATAAACAATTAAATACATCTCTCTCTGTGTGTATGTGTGTATGTATGTGTGTGTTGTATGTGTGTGTGTGTGTGCACAGAGTAATGGATGGTGCCTAATATGAAAAAGTGTATTTTCAAAAGAAAAAAGAAAAAATTATATGACATAGGATGTGAAGAAAATGTTTTCAACTTTCTAACTCTTCAGAACTATGACATGATCCTATTAGTGACTCTGCAAGGGTCAAAACCACAAAACAGAGCTTTTCTCCTACCCTGTCTTCCCCATGATTAGGTGAACCATTTATTCAATTGATTGCACTCTTTCTGATTCCCTAAGTGGAGACCAGGCAAGCCTTTGCTCACTTTATTTCTTAATCCTTTTCCTTTTAAGAAACCTTTTTCCCTTTGCCTCAGGGAAGCTGAACCAATTAGTTTGAATTCTCCCGTGTTGTTTGTGGACTGAAAAGGTCTCCCCTAGCCCCTAGAGGCAGAACGGCAGCCAGAGTAGCAGTAAGGTGAGGCATGGAGGGCCTTTGTGGCATGGAGCCTCCAGCTCTGACAAGCCACAGCCGCCAGGACCCAGCAGGCAGCAGCTGACAAAACAGCCAGCCAGGCCTGCCAGATCTGGGGGGTGGGAGGAGAGCTGCTGTCCATCAGCGCCCAGTAGTACAGTCAGGGAACATAATATCTGATGGAGGCTTGTCAGTTCCAAGACTTTAAGGTGAACCAAGGTTGGTGTGCCTGAGGCTGAAGGGCCTAGTGCTTTGGGGTTGTGTGTTTGGGCACTAGGACCAATAGGCAGATTTTTCCACTTGACAGACATTTGGTGGGTTTTAATTTTTATGCTTTTGTACTTATGAACCCAAGTAGCTAATTCACTGCCATTGAGAACATCTAATAATGTTTTTATGAGAAATATATTTCCCATGTGAATATAACTAACATGCAACAGTTGCAGTGAGGACTGTCCTCTCAGATTCATTCCTTTTTGGTGTTGCCTTGTGTAGAAAGCTCTGTTCTGTGTTTATAATACCTTTTTTTATGCTTACCAGAGCATAATGTACAGAAAGCTAGCCATATACAGTTAAAGACCTTAACTTTCTTAAAATATGGCAGTACATGAAACCATGAAATCATCATGTTTATTATTGATGGACTCTTACCCAACACAATTATGGAGAGAGATCTGTAGATTAATGACAAACCTTTAGGATCTGATGAAACCTATATCACAGTGACAAATGGTGTGATGATATAATAGTCTGTTACAAAATTAATTCTTTCAGTCATCAATTATTACATTCATGGTAAAGAGCAACACACTTTGAGCAGGCAGTGAAAGCCCATCTAATTAATTTCCATGTTAATCAAAACCTTAAACAAAGCAGTTAAAGAATATCATACGTCTTATATAATACTATAGATACCATATTGTCGTGTTTCTGGTTAATACCTCTAACATTATTCTATTCATCTAATATTATTAATTTTAAGAGATAGCATCATCAGTATTTTTCCAGAAAGAACCAGATGCAGGGCTGTGGATGGTAATGATTATTATTATTGAAGAGAGAAAGATTGGAGGACAGGCTTCTTGCTTGTCACTGTGTCTGATTTTGTAATATGCTGGTTTATAGGAAGAACTGAGAGGGAAGAATGAATAATAACAGGCAAAAAAAAATGCCAATGTTCAGCAATTCATTCAGGATTTGTGTTTATTTTACTTGGGTGAATAGACAAAATCTTGATAAACATAACCATAGAATCTATTACACCCTGAATATCACCTGAAGTACAGGGTTGGGCAGAAGTAAAGCCCCTCTTTTATGAGCTTGTAATCCTTATCAAATATTTTATTACAAAATCATAAGCATGCAATTATGTAACATAACAACATCACACTCAAGCACACTATATGACATTTTAGGTGAAATGTTCAAATTGCTGTCCATCTTGTACGAGACATTCACAAACCCTACCGACCACACACAAGCAAGCTGTACAACATAATTTGATGGTAATGTCAGTGAATTTGTCCTGAATTCTGTCTTTCAGCTCATCAGTGTTGTAGGGTTTGGTCTTATAGGTAAGATCTTTAAGGGCACCCCACAAAAAGAAATCAGGCAGAGTTAGGTACAGAAAAGGAGGCAGCCACTCCAGTGGCCTCTATCACCCTATCCATCTCCCTTCAAAATACATGCCCAACCACTCCAGTCCGAAATTCTGTTTGTAAGACATGTAGGTCATTATTCTGATGGACAGTACCATCAAAAACACTGGCCCAAATATACCCATGACTGATCTCACTGCCCAAACTGTCACTTCTGGTAAGTTTATGTCTTTCTCTAAGATAATGTGTGAATTCGCATTGCTTCAGTATACACAATTATGGCTATTGATATGGCCATTCAATTTGAATGCAGCCTCATCTGACTACCAAATCTTGGTTGGAAAGCTCTCATCCTCACGTAATTTGGCAAATAACTTTCACAAAATTCTACCCTTCTGTCTGAATTTTCATCATGTAAGGACTATAGCAAACGTGGCATGTGTGGTTTCATTTTCCTTTTGTCCAGCAATCTTCAATTACTTCTGTCACTAATACCGAGTTCCCCTGACAGATGTTTACTGGATTTTTGAGGGCTTTGTAATAACGATGCCCATAATAAAGCAGCCTTTTCTTCTGTTGTTGCTGAAACTCATCTTACAGATCTTTTGGCATCATGTACATTGCTGCTCACCTCAAATTTTCTGATCAGACTTGTGATATCATAACTCTGTATGAGCCATATGCCAAATTCTTCAAATAACAAATGAATGGTTCCTGCTCCACTGCACTGGTTTTGTTAATAAAGCTTCACTGCTCCTACTCACTGTTCCCTTATAAGTTGATCAGCCATTTTACTTCAAGGAACCGCAAACACAAAGGTTACTAAGACAACACGTCCATTTATACTATACCAGTTTAAAAAAAAAAAAAAAAGCTCATTACTTCTGCCAGACCCTGTATATGTATCTTCTAATCAACAGTTTTTGTTTTTTTAAGATTTATTTCCTTGTCTTTTGAGAGAAGGTGGGGGTGGGTGGGTAGGGAAGTATTCATAGTTGACATCATTAATTGTGACATAGTTTCACTCCACAAAGGTGTATGTGGGGCCACGTAAGGTGGGAACAGAACTGGAAGTCTCCTGAATGGGAACCTTCACCACCATCCCTGCGATCACCAGTTCTGCCAGAGTTCAGAACATGCATTTGCCTGGGTCAGAGCCAGTACTCACTCCCCAGACCTCATGGTTGCAAGGCAAGCACCCAACCTTCAGTATTCCCTCTAAGGTTTCTTTTATTTAAAAAGAAAAATCTGTTTGGTTTCTCAGCTGTCTAATTTTACCTAGTTCCATGTTAAGTTTAACCTAAACTATCTAATTTTACTTAGTTCCATGTTAAGTTTAATGACAGTTAATATTAAAGATTTAATGTGAGTTTTCCACCTGTTTGAAGATTATTGCATTTCAGAACCTCAGTTTCCTTTGGGCTTTACCTAAACCTCAAAGATCCTGATGTGGCCTTCATTAATATAGGGATGAAAGATACATTCTTCTGCCTTCTTTCACTCAGAGAGGATTCATCTTCCCCAGACATGAGTGGTTATGTTCTTGAAGGCTCTAGACAGCTGGACTATGACATGCTTCCAGAAGATAGCTCAATATTATGCTCTGAAGGACTGATGATTAATCAAGATGCAAAGACAGAGATGGGTGCTTAGCTGATGTATATATGACTGATGGGGCTTACAAGAAGAAAAATGTCTCTGATAAGAAACGGTTACATAATACTAGTTTAGGGTCTTCACACCCCTAACTAGTTAGGATAACTATTATTTTATAAAAGACTAACCAGGGAGTTGGCAAGCTGAGCTGCAGCTGGCAGGCTGGTGCCCTGCTCTCTTGCTGCCTGGGAAGTTCAGCTGCCCCTGCTCCATGGTCCTTATTTCAACCCTGACACATTGTGCACCTGGAAACTATATTGCCAACCAATGTCACCCCAATAAATTTAACAATAAAAAAATTAAAATAAAAAAAATAAAGTAAAAGTGCCCACAGAAATCCCTGTGAGCACTTATATGTGTTTAAGGAAAAAGAAAAAAAGACTAACCACTTCACACTCATTAGTAGGCTATTAAAAAAATACCAAGAAATAATAAGTATTGGCAAAGATATGGAGAAATTGGAACCTTTGCTAGTGGGAATGTAAAATAGTGCAGCCACTACAAAAAACAGCATGATGGTTTCTCAAAAAATTAAAAATAGAATTACCATGTGATCCAGCAATTCTACCTCTAGATATATCTCAAAAGAATTGAAAGCAGGAACTCAGACTTTTGTACACCCATGTTCATAGTGGCATTATTCACAATAGCCAAAAGATGTAAGCAACCCAGGTGTCCATGAATGGATGGATAGAAAGACAAAATGTGGTATACACGTACAATGGAATATTATTCAGGCTTAAAGAGGAAGGAATTCTGACACATGCTACAAGACAGATGAACCTTGAGGATATCTCGCTATGTGAAATAAACCAGTCACAAAAGGACAAATATGACATAATTTTACCTATATGAGCTTTCTACAGTAACTTAATAGAGACAAAAAGTAGAATGATGGTGCCAGGAGCTGTGAGAAGTGGGAAATGGGGAATTGCTGTCTAATGGGCACAGAGTTTCAGCTGGGAATCTGGAAAAAGTTCTAAAGACGGATGATGGTAATGGTTGTACATCAGTGTGAATATACTGAATATCACTGAACTGTATACTTAAAATGGTAAATTTTATGTTATATATAGTTTATCATAATTTAAAAATACTAGTTAAGGAATAACCCACAGAGATATTTACGACCATCATCTCCTTACTGTTTTTTCAGGAGAAGAAGGGCGCAGTCAGCTGCCAAATTACATTTTGGGTTATTTTTCCTTCTTTTGCTGACTCAGGCTAGAGGAAAACACTTAGTTCGTTCCTGTGCTGCCCTTGGCTGCCTGGAAGTGAGGTTTGAAGGGAAAATGTTGAACTGAGTAGTCGTGCTGACCTCAGTCTACTTTCCAGAATAAGGTTTATAATTCACATGGGTAGACTCTGCCAACTAGAAACTTCCTCCACTGCACTGGGGGAATGCAGTAAGAAGAGTTGCAACTTTCACTTTTTAACCCTCATTTAGGAAATCGTTACTGAGTGATTATGTGTCAGGCTCTATTATAGACCCCACTCTGTCAAAACCATGCCCCACATCCTCAGTAGGAGTGTGTTCATTCCAACTATTACCCAACTGCTGTCTAAACAGATTGCCACGATAATGGCTAATGTCTGTCTCAGGGTTTAGGGTTGCAATACCAAGAAACCAGTGTCCTTTAAAGACATGTCATTGGTTAGTGAGTTCTGAGTGCTCTAATGCTTTTAATACTATTTATATGTTTTGCCTTGGCTTTGTAGGGGAACAGAAGTTTCATTAGTTTATAAATATTATTGAATGATCATGATGAATACCACTTCAGTGCATACATCATCTGCAGTTTTTATCCTCATTATAAAAGTATAAAGTATTTGATACATTAAGGATATATGTAATGTATGCATAAATTGTAGTGCATAATAATGAAACAAATAACTGTGAACTGACCATCCAAATTAAAGAATAGAACAATACTAATATTGTTTCAACAACCTTCTTACCTTTCCTAGATTCCAGGTATCCTATCAAGAGGTAACGCTAACCTAATTTCAAAAATTAGTCTCTTCCTTTTCTACATATATGCATAACCTAAGTGGATTTTACAAGCTGAAATCAGCAGGACTTGGTGAGTGACATATGTGGGAAGAAAGTGAAGTTGAGGAGAGAGTTAAGGAAACTTTCAAGTTTCTGATTTGAATATTAATCTATTGCTCTATAACTAAACACCAAGAAAGCAAAAGTAGCATTTTAGGTTCTACTCTGGCACTCGTATAAAGTAAACAGAACTGTATGACTGATACAATCAGGAAAGAGGAAATCACTAACATGTCTCACAATGGAGATAATACAAGAAGTCAATGTCTGCATTTGAACAATTTGCATCTTTGTTTTTCGTGTTCCTTTCCTGTCTGTGCTCCTCTCAGCTCACTTCTCAACCCTCAGCCGTTTCAGTCTACAGACCCTTCCTTCCATCAAAACCTCCATTAGCTCCTCAGCTAAGCGGGCCATGATCTCTCCACAAACAAATCCTCTCTCTTCTTCTGAGCTTTCCTGGCATTTGCTGCCTACTCTTGCTGACACAGCTCATCATTACTCATCTGTTATATTCACTCAACCTGACTGCAAGCCCTTTGAGGCAGGAACCATGTTTTATAAGCATTTTAGAGTCATAACCTCTGCTTCCTCCCACCTCTCCCCACTCTGCAGCATTACTAGAACACCCTGTCTCCTGATCGATATGCTGTCAACATTGGTGATTAACCCAGAGGCCCAGGACTCATTATTTTGTAGTCTTCATAGCCACTCACAAAGAGATAGTTTTTGACTGTAAAATTAGCAATATTGTATCTCTCAGGAGTATGTTCATTTTTATTGATACTTATAAGATAGACCAATCAAGTTTCATAACATCTAGATAACCAAACAGCAAGCACTTAAATCACTTGGTATTTAGCTTTTGCTCAGGGTCAAAATATAACAAATATTCACATCTATTGGGGTCTGAGCAAAAGTTCCTGGAGAAATTTAAACTTTTTGCATTTCAAAATAATGCACATGAGCTACATATTTTCTTAAGAAATATTTTGTAAGTGGATTCATGTCTCAATACAGAATTCTATCTCAATAGTCCTGATTAATAGTTTTTTTAATTAAAATAAAATTTTATATACTTTATATACTTATATGTATGTATATATATATGTTTATATGTATGCTTATATGTATGAATATATATGTGCATATATATGTATATATCTTTACATATACTTATATGTAGTGAGGTATAATTTAAAAATTTAGATCTATAATCTAAATTTTAAAGTTTAAATCTAGTTTAGTTTCTCTCTCTCCACTTAGGAACAGTATACCCACAATTTTATATTGTGTATTTGTGTTACTACTTAATATGCACAGGCTAAATGTATTTAATGATGTAAAATTATTGTACACCATTTGTTTATTACACAGACTCTTGATAGAGAAATATTCTGTTTTTTAAAAGATATCAATGCTTTGTAATTATGTAGTATTTTTATTGAAATATTGATTTAACATGTGAAGAAGAAAGATTCCAGTTTTAACTGCTTCTTGGTTTATGTAAGCACAACCAAGACACTGAAAGTTTAAATGTTTGTCCAATGTCACATTCTTAAATAAATTTGAAGAATTGTGTTGTCTTCCCTCTCAGACTAGAGGTGCTTTGTTTCACTTACACTTAACTAATGCATCCCTGATCTGTCTCTGGCATCTCTTTGTAGAATCACACAGAACCTAGGAGTGCCCTACTGAAACATTTTTTCTGAAGTCTTATTAGTGGAAAGCGTTCCAAATTTTGATTCAACCCCAGATTGAACTGGCTAAAACAAATGCTTGACCCATTTGACTTGGTTTTTCAGAATGGAAAAAAACTTTAAGATATCACATTATTTTCTTTTGACTCAACTGCATAATATCCAGTAGAATTTCATAGTTCGAAAACCAAGAAAAACATCTAATTTAATTAAAGAAAAATTACAAAAACATTCTCATTATCCAGAAAGTAAATATTAATTATTGTACCACTTTCAAAAAATAATTTCTAATGTTATTTATACTAACACATTATTGGTCATTATAGTTTCTTAGTAAGTACAAATATTTGTGAAACTTATATTTGAAATATAGAAAAATAGTGCCTATAAAAAAGTAAAGAAAAAAAAAAGCTAAGTGATGCCCCATGAAACATGTGCTTGTATTTTTTTTTTATTATTATTAATTAGAGGTAAGAAGAAAGAGTTATAGATTTCTTTATATCTTTCATGAATTACTGGGTTCCTTTGATAATGTTCCAGGAAAATGCATACATATTTTACATATAAAGTGTTATCTACCTATAAAACCTAATGTCATTATAGCTGAGTTGTGAAATTTTCTATTGAAAATGTTATTAATATTATTGCTTAATATTTTCATGCATTAGGAAGAAGAAGTGATTTTTTATACATGCATTTATATATGCATTTCATGATGATAGTGTAAAATATGCCTTTGGCTGTACCTTCAAAGAACCTAAAAGCAGCCTTTCCAGCAAAGTTATAGGTGCTTAGCATCTGCCCCTAATTGGAGGCTACATGCCATCATGCACTCTAGCCATGACATTTCTAACAAGCACTTGCCAAGGGTGAACAAGAAAAATGGGCCCAATGTGAACGGCAGAGATCCAGTGACATCTGAGTGACATTTTCCTCATCGGCTGCATTCTGTTCTCCCACCAAAAAGGCTGTAAGTGAAATCTGGCCACCAGTGGCTTTATTCAGGCATAAAAACTACAAAACTACTCATATGTAAATTTTGTAAGCATAAAATATATGTAAGTATATGGAAACAAAATATCTAAATGAGAGACAAGACTGATAGCCATTGATTGATAACCCTATTGATATTAGTAAACACATATTTTTGCTCAAATGTATCTACTTTTAGTAATCATGTCAATATAATTTCAGTAGCTCAGCTACATATATACTCTAGTCAATAGGAAAGATATACTACTGTACCAACGACCCATTTTTTCTTCGATGTAGCTTTTATTTATCTTCCCTTTTTAGTATATAAAATATATACATTTTAACATTTATATAATGTCATCAATAAAATACCAGTTTTATCTTCACTCCTGGGTATGAATACTCCTTGACTCATTTAAGGACATGAATTATACAAGCCACGACTCTTCCTTTCCTATTACATAGGATGCAGGCTTGCCTTTTGTATTTGCAATCTGTATGCTGAATAAATTGGTGTTTCTTTCCCTTGAAGAGGCTACATATTTCATACATATGTGGCAGTTGTAGGTACATATGTCTGCTGTAGGTACAACTTGCATTCATCGCAAGTAATTACATAGGGTTATAGTGAGCAAAGTGAGTTGATAAAAATGGTAATGCAAGGCTCTATATTTATTCATTTGCAATGATTTCCACATCAACTTCACTCAGTTTATAAATCTAAACATTAGTTCTCTTGCTGTCAGCACTTCAAACTCCACCTGGGATCAGTCAGCCAAGCTGTGCTTTCTGCCTCCTAGAATCATCATGCAAAATAAAGATTCTGCATTTGGAATGCAGCTGACAGGTTGCTTGATGCTGCCCCAGACAAAAAGGAATGTGCTTTTCCTCCTCAGCTGTATAAGCGCCTCTGTTCCACAGGCTTATTTCTTTAGTAAGAAAAGCAGATGTGACTTAAAGAGCAGGGACAAGGAGGTGGGAGGGAAAAAGCTATCCTTTCATAAACACATTTTTTATTACAACACAGTTTTTTTTTTTCAGCTTGTCTTATAAGGTATTCAATATTTCTGGTGATCAATCGCTGATATTTTTATTCCTGAAAGAAAAAATATATGAGGACTGTCTGAAAAGTATCCAGCCATGTAATATGAAAAACAGAGGCATTTATGGCTGGATTTTTTCTGGACAGCCCTTATATATGTGCAAGGTTTGCAATTTAAATAAAGAATGTGATAACAAATCTGCCAAATAATCTATTTTGTTCAGTTTATAATTATTTCTCTTTGAAATTTTACCATTTTATTTTTCTCACAAGGTTTTTTATTTTTTCTTTTCTTTTTTGTTTTTTTTTCCTGTAGCACTGACTGTGAAATTTATCCATCTTTTTTTAATCTTAAAGGTGTTAGTCATGTGTTACTTATCATGTGTCTAGAATATTAAATTCATGAATTCTTTTTTACTTGAGGATTTGACTACCATTCATTCATACATTTCTTTTCTGTTGAATGTTTATATTCCACAAAAGCATTGCTATTAATGGCAATTGTCTTTCACTGATAAAAGTTGATATTTTAAAAACATAAAAACTTCAAAGTATTATTCAGAATTATGTTGCTAGTTTGCTTCTCCATCAAAGAGGTAGGGTTTATTAAACAGAAATCCAGCCTACAATGGATGCTGTTGGGTATCTCAGTTGTTGATACGTTATAACAAATCAGTATGTTGATTACATACATAGCAATTAGAAACTGTTATTGAATTTTAGGTATCTTTGCCTGTGGGCTTTAGCAAATGGAAATATTTTCATAAAGGAACATCCCATTTGTATATTTAAAACTTTTTTTAACCATTCTCTTTGCCATTTTTCCATCTCCTCTTCTCTCAAATACAAGTTTTCTGTTTATTTAGATTAGACAGAAGATAAAATAAAATACCAAATAAAAATCTGAGCAGTTGAGGAGAGTTGAAAGTTACTCCACTATCAAAGATGGGAAAATAGACTAATAAAAGTGATACCTGAGCAATATATAATTATATTTCCTTTAGTATTTTATCTCCTACATAAAACATAAAATCAACCTGGATGCTTTGTATTTTTTAACTTAGTAATTTTATTATTAAATTAGGATTTACTTATATACCGGTAATTTTTACTTTGTGAATGAGAAAACTTGTATAAAAATTCACTAAATGTTAAGGATATCTTCCTCACTCAAGAAAGACCTCTCTAATTTTAAATTGAATGAAATGTATGTCTTTTAATGTGTCTTATAGGGCCTATTGACCCTTTAGAAAGTCAGTTCATGAAACAGTTATTCTGGACTATGTTCTGAGCTTCTCACAGAGCAAATTTAAGGACCCTAAAGCAAAGATAATACTTGGCACAGAGTTCATAAGCTGTGCACTAGGATAGGTTCATGGGCTACGAGTTGTCTTGGTTAGTACCCATCCGTCACCCATGGTTTCTCACACCACCAGGGTGCATGTGGTAGCACTATGGGGAAACACTTCCATTTTTTCTCTCAGCCAAGATTCAGAATGCATCTGTGGTTGTTCCTAACAAATGCACACTGACCAGATTCACAAACCGATCTTCCCTTGCAACCATAGCATTAATGAAAAACAAAACAAAGCAAAATAACAATGAATTCTAACTGCTTTGGTGAAAGAATTAGGAATTGGTAATGGATGGGGCAGCCTAGCACAATGCCTGGTACAAACTGATACTCAATAAATATGTGTTGAGTGAGTGGAGAAATACTTAGCTATCAATAACGTAAACAACTTTTAGGAAAGGTCTTGTGGTTCAGATTTCATTCACAAAGGAGTTATTTAAGTTCTTCAACAAATACTTACTAGGTACCTATCCCATGCAAAGCTGCAATACCATTCATTCTAGCAGATCTGAAAATGGATGAATCACAATATAAAACACACTAATTATTGAACTATCATAATGTTTGCATGATTACCAGTACAAAGTAGAATAAAAATGCTACAAAAGAGATCCAGGTAAAATAAGTGTAAAGGTAATTATTAATTATTCTCCGTAGTGGTTTAGGCTGACCAGACAACCATTTTAAGCAGGACAGAAAACAGCAGTATGCTCCTGTTTCACACAGTATGCATGGTCAGCCTAGTCTCACTGAGCTAAATTCAAGGTGTCAGTAGGGTGTACAGACATACCATTTGAAATGGGACAGTACCATTGTTTTCTGTCCCACTTAAAATGGTAAATCTAGCCTAATAAATGAATGTCTTTCACAGAATCAATACATACTCTTAAATAAAAGCTACTACATTTGAGCCTTGAACAACATGGGGGTTAGGAGCACCAACCTTCTGCACAGTCAAAAATCACTATATACTGAAAAAAATTACATATACATGAATCCACATAGTTCAAACTCATGTTGTTCAAGGGTCAACTGTATTTATTAACTATCACCATGAAGTGCCTTCTAGACACCAGGTACTTTGCTTCTATTATATCAAATTCACATAACAATCCAACAAGACAAGTATCATGGTTTCCATTTTATAAATGAGGAAATGGAGGCTCTAGGAGGTTACAAGGAAATTTTTTCAAAGTCACATAGCTGATCAGGTCCAGATTCACTGTCTTACCTGCTGCAAGAGAAGGACCTACCCAGCTCCTGCTCAGCCTCTCCTCTCTTTCTGCATCCCAGGCCTCTTTACCAGACTCTTAAAGGCTCGGCCCGCCCCCTGAAACCCCACTTGATCCCTCTCTCCAGGAAGGGGAGAGCTAAGAAAATCTAACATAACACTCAGAAACTCAGCTTCAAATTACCTCCAGTGTTTGTCTAGGAGAAACAATAGAGTTCTGAGTTTCTTTCTTGTCCTAAAACAAGTACACACATAATAATTTTCACCCTTTCTTCCCAGTGCCATTGAAATGTCTGGTAATATAGTCCTTCTAGGACTAGGGCCCTGGTCAGCCCCTGTTTTAGACTGGAATCCTTCCCTTGAACTCCATCCAGGAGTCTGAGTCACAACCAGCTAATGACAAAGTTCACTGTGAATCTCCTCACATTGCCTGCTTGGATCCCCTGGGGTTGTAGGTTCCCTAATATGGAACAAGAAACACAAGGACTTTGATGATAGGGTTCCTGCTCACCTGTCCAGCCTCATCTTCAAATCGCATACCTCAGTCATACTGAGCTTGTAAATCTTTTCATTTTGGCCTGTTCATTATTTCCTATAGAACTTGGTATAAATTTCTCCCTTTATTTGGATACCTTGCTTCATTTTTCTTATTTTTGGGGTTTGTCTTTATTTAAAGCTCAACTTAGATATACTTTCTCTAGGAAGTTGTTCTGTGCTTTCCCAAGGCACCCTGAGTTTACTCCTCAGTCTCCTTACTAAGAGAAAGTTGAGGCTACCATCACTGTATCTCTAGAAACTAAGCCAGGACCTGGCACGTTTAGATGCTTAACAAATATGTTTTCATAGATACAAAACTACTTGTCAGATAATTTACAAGGACCATAAACATTAAGCAAGCTGTACTTGGATGACACTGATCTTCCAGTTCACTGTTCTTTGATATAGTAATTTTCCCCTTGATGTAGTAGTCTAACATACTAGCTGACTCTCATGAATCTTTTAGGGAACCACAGAATTTTAGTTCCAGTATATAAGAATTCTTCAGTATAGGAGAATTATTTCAACTCATTGTTACTACAAGGACTTAGAGTACTTTACTGTGAGCCACAGATGAGGAAATTGGAAACTAGACAAGTGTCAGATGTTGTTATGATGAGTCTCAGTTAAGGAAGATTTAAATTTATGTTCGAGTCATATTTCTACTGAAATAGAATGTTGACATTTGGGATATGCTGCTAATAAGATGATTGTATGTCTGTAAATGGTATGAATGACAAAGCATTTCTTAGAAATTAAAAAAAAAATTAAGTGGTATATTCCTAGGAAAAAAAATCTGTCTTCCACAAATGGAAATTATAAAAAACACTAAATCACACAAATTGCATTATATGGAAGGTAGCAGATTTAAAGCTATTACTATCAGCAGGTCACCTGCCACCCTACCATGTCCATGGTGTGAACTATCAGTTTGCCACGTCTGTGAGCGGTGCCATTTGGAGAAGAGAGAGGATGTCTGTCTGAGAGTGGTAATGGCAAATCCAGACGATGTAATGAGTATCTCATGTGGAATGGAACCAAAAGGCCTAGAACACTGTTTTAAATGTGGCAAGAGTTCTCTGGCCACATACACTTTGTGGAAATTACTGTGTAGTTATTATCTTTTAATTAGCTATTATTCTTTAAATAAAACCAACTCTTTTCTAGTGGAAAGAAGTTCTCTGTTGTATTTTGAGTATTATGTTGAATTTGTGTTTTCAGAGGCTGAATTTGCATACACAAAATGCTTTTTATCCCCTACTATTATTGGAAAAAACAAAAGAAGAGAAAGTTCAAATTTCCTGGTACATACCGACTAGTGCTAACATTTGTTCACATTTGTTCATTAATCGAGATTTTAGCCACCTCAATTATGCCAGACAGTGTGCTGGGCCCTAGAGATTCTCTAGTGAGCAATGAGCAAGGCACCGTTGCTGCTTCCACAGGACCTCAAAGCCCTGTGTGTGGGGAGTGGAGGGGCGTGGTTGCCATTAACCAGGGCAGTTCTTTCTTTTGACCCAGGTCTTCCTTTCTGGATTCAGAAGGAAAGGTGACTCATCGAAAATAACACAAGAAACAAAATCCTTGCTTCCACCTAACTCTGTTTTTCTTCTTAAACTGATAACTTTAGCTGAGATCTGCAGCTTCCTTACCATGGGTGAGGGAAGATGCATAAATTGCCACCCTGCCAGGGAAACTTGTCCACGTGTGAATACTTTCCACTCTGTTTGCATTTCCCATGAGCACTCTGTGCTTGTATGAACAGAGAGACATTTCATTCTGTGACAAACTCCATATTTTAGACATGGAAATTATTCTTTAGTCCTGTTTAACTATAAAGGGGACTACATTTTATCATATCAAATACATATTCAACCTTTTTATTTAATTGAGTTCATGAATCAGACTCTTATTTTTATTTACTTGTTTGGTCATTTTGAGAAAATTTCTTCATTTTACTAACCACTTTAAAATCCTTCTTCAGATTGAGATCAACATCTGAGGCTAGAATTTAAACCCCAGAAAAGGTAGTAAGTAAAAAATCTTTAATTTATGAAACTGAACAAGTTGACTTATCCAAACATCTCTAGGGCTTTAGTGGTGGGATATCTATAATTCTCTGAATTGTATTCCTTTCACAGTGATATTTTGTAATTCCATTCTATTACCCTTGCTTAACATTAATGAGATAAAAAGATCACATTATGGCGATTGATGTTCTTCAAATTGAATGCACATTTCCATGTACAAAGCTGTCTGCTAATTTAGAAAACATAGCATGTAACATAGAATCATGACCATGGTCATCACTCAGCTGGGACCAGATAGCATTTTTTATCTATTCATGGGATTTAACATGGCATGAGATGGAAGCAGAATACAAAGTGTGGGCAGATTATCCTATATCCCGCCTTTTGGCCAATTCTTGGCAATCTCAGCAAGGAAACTGAGGCTTCATGTTTCCATGGAAATAAACCTCAAGGTCGAAGGGGCATATGGAAGGTCAGACAATGACAAAGGAACATCTGAGAGGCCATCTGGATGAGTGACCTGACATAATTAGCCATTAATCCCACTCTGGGGAACAATAGAGCTGGCAGAGAGTGTGTTTGGGCTTTGATCGTGGTCTGGGTGATCTCATGGGGAAGAGGGAAAAAAGCTCCACTTGGTAACTAAGCAGATTACCCTGGCATGCTGTTAACTAAAGACGGGATGGCAGAGGAGGCCAGTGGGATACACATTTTACATATTAGACTACATTTCCCTTTACTTACAACAGGCTCCTCTAGGGCCATGTGGCTTTCGGATTAGCTTCTGGGTAGCATTTTTTACAGTTTACAATGGAAAGAGAGCAAGAGTCCCAAAACACATTGCTTAAAATTCTCAGGCAACAGATGGGAAGATAGCTGAAGAACCAATGGTATTAGCCAGCTTGGTTTACAGGTGTCAATATTTACTAAGCAAAGTTTGCCTGGGTGCCTTTTGGGAAAAAGCAGAGAATAGTTAATCAGTAAAACAATAGCAATCAATCCGTTGTCTGTTTTTAGCAGAATGGTTAGAATTATGAGTTGTCTTAAATGATAAGAAGTACTACTCATCAGCATCTGTCTTTCTGTTTGGCTCTCCTTTTTTATGTTTATTAGTCTTAGCTGACTTTGATCAGTTACCCCTCACACGTAGCTAGAATCCTTCTATTTGAAGGGCTGGTGATGTTTTTAGATTGATTGTGTGCATTTTTGTAGCATGTGAACATGCTAGCAGTCTTTATGAATGCATGTATTTCGTCAACTGTTGAAATCACCCTCTGCCCCCCAGAGATAACTGATTATACTTGCTGTGTAAAGAATGGTGGCCAGATGATGTAGTAAATATATTGGACCAAAGTCTCTTTATTAAAACAGCTATCTGGATAATGAAATTTAAAAGCCATTGTAAGCTTTTAAATTTTGAAACCAGAATCTGATTAGTCATTTGAACGATATATTCTGGCAAATTCCACATGGAGTAGAAAGAGCACTGGGCTGAAGGTGAGATGAGGCATATTGTTATCCTAACTCTACCACTAATTTGCTGTGTAATGATTTTGCAAACATTCCTTTATCTGTTAAAGGATGGGTTATATTATGTGAGGAATGGCCAATACACTTTTTTTCTTCTTGTGCTGACTATGATATACTGGTGGTGGCTGCCTGCACGTCCACTGAGATTGAGAAAGATTCTGAGGGGTATCTACACTTAGTGGGAAACAGTGATTACTAATGTTCACCATTGGTGTGAAAAGAGAATGGTCGCACGACTGTTAAATATGTACAGTATAACTATAGAGCTAATTATCTTTTTCTTATTGTTAAATTTATTAGGGTTACATTGATCAGTAATAATTACATAGGTTTCAGGTATAGAACTCTTTCCATCACCATATATTGAGTTAATTATCTTACATATCGCTTTCAGTTCTATTTTGGAGAATTGGATAGATGAGGGGTATTATTTACAAAAAATATTTTAAAAACTATTTGAAATTGTGGCACACATTATTGTTATTTTATTTTAACAGTAGTAGCAGCAGCAACCCAGGATTCTTGCATTAGTATGGCCCAGAATCTCTGGTGATAGAAAAATCAAATGAGCTTGGTTGCCAGTATTTAACTATATTTCCTCAAGTAGAATGTGAGCACCTAAGACATAGGATCTGCTGACAAAATCAAGACGTCAAATTAAGGCTGAATTTAACCAATGATGGAATACCTCTTTTAAATGGTGCCATACACAATTATTACCTGGTCTTGCTTCTTTTCAGCATTAGAAAGATGAAATTTGAAAGTGCAATGTGAATATTTTAACTATAAATTAAGATGCATTTTGAGTTGATTAATAATCTTCTCTGGTTGTTCAGAAGGACTAGACAGAGATAACAGTTACATGTTCATGAAAGTTTTAAGTCCCAATAAGAAGTATACATACAGAGTGTCCTAGATTTCTTCCCAGATCCCTTTTATTGAGGATAAACTAAAAAATTTTGTATTTTCTTCTATTCCTTCAACCTATCATATCAGGAGTCTGTTTCTCTGCTATGACGTATTAATTCACATGAGTGATTTATTTAAGCACTCTCACTGATGCAAAACATTTCTGAATTGCCTTCTATGATTAAGAAGTACTGAAAAGCAGCATAAAATATAACTTGAGTTATATCACCATAATAACTGCTGTTATTCAAAGGAGTATCTTTAACTTCTTTATTTTATAGAACGTCTGTATGTGAAAATTTTACAAAAGGAGTTTCAGGTGTTTCAAAGTATTTTAATACTCAATTTCCACTACAACTCTGTTTGTTCTGATGAGTTCACCTAATCACTTTCACCTTTGAGAGTTCTAGCAAACCAAGAAGTTGTCTGAAAACACACATTTGTGAAAGTGCTGAATATTGCATCTTTAGCCCACACTTTCTATGCACCACTGCCTCAGCACTTTACTAGTGAATTTTGTGAGCAGTAATATGCCTCACATTTTTGTTTCAGCTTTACTGATATAAAGTTGACAAATACGATTGTAAGATATTTAACGTTTACATCATGGTGATTTGACATAGATATACATTTTGAAAGGATTCCCACCATCTAGCTAATTAAACACATCTATCACCTCACATTTATCTTTTTGTGAGGACGAAGTCTACTCTCTTAAAAAAATTTAATTATGGGGAAGCCGGGATGGCTCAGTGGGTTAAGCGCTCACTTTGCAGCGCTGAGGACCGAGGATCGAATCCCGGCCCCGGGCCCGTGCGGACCCATATGCTGAACTGGGAGTTCCCCCGGTTCAGTTCTCTCTCTGTCTCTGTACCTCTCTCTCTCTCTCTGTCAAAATAAATAAGTAAATAAATAAATATTTAAAAGTAAAGCTTAAGTTTAAAAAAAAATGGCTCTTTGAATAAACTTCAATTTAAAAAAAAAAATTTAATTATACAATACAGTGTTATCAACTATAGTGACGGTGTTATACATTAGATCCTCAGAACTTACAGCCAAAAGTATGTGCCCTTTTATCAATCTGTCCCTATTTCCCCCACCTCTCAGTTTCTGACAACTTTTCTACTCTCTGTTTCTATGAGTTTGATTTGTTGTTGTTGTTGTTGTTGTTTAGATTGTTTGATCCAGAGTCTCATGTCTCCTGCCAGCATCTGTGAAATTATGGCAGGCTAATTTGTTAGTCTGCAAGTGAGGTAACATCTCAGGTCCTTGACAGCTCTTTACAAAGAAAGCTTCATG
This sequence comes from Craseonycteris thonglongyai, assembly GCA_004027555.1. Classification (NCBI taxonomy): domain Eukaryota; kingdom Metazoa; phylum Chordata; class Mammalia; order Chiroptera; family Craseonycteridae; genus Craseonycteris; species Craseonycteris thonglongyai. The sequence continues at coordinate 43,755 of PVKE010005916.1, forward strand.
GAAGAAATAAGATTGGAGTTGTATGTGAGAAATAGGTAAGTTTTTGCAGTGAAGGACTAGTATTCCCAAACAGTGGACTATGTAAAATGGGCTCTCCTCCAACTCAGCTGCATGTCTCTTCGTAGCATTTATCACTTTCTAAAATATCATTCAGTTATTTGTTATAGTATCTATTTCCAATGGAATCAAGCTCCCTGAGAGTGGGTGTGGGGTTGAAGACAGGTTTTTGTTTTTTTCTGTTGTGTCCTTTACTGTATCTCTAACACCTATGATAGTCTCTGCTCCAGAGTGGGCTCTCAGGAACAGTTGTTGAATTGTAAACATAGAGTACAAAAAATGTAGGAAACAAATGATGTAAATCATAGTTGCTATCAATGTTTCCTCAAGTTAGCAAAATTCCTTAGGAAGAAAAAGATGCAAAGGAGGGTGGGATGAGTAACTAAAGAACAATTACAAAATTGAGAATGTGCTGTCAGGACAGGTACATATGATTTTTGCTTTTTGGCTCTTGCCTCCACCTACTAAGGCAGGACCCCTTAGAACAGTCTGTGAGACCCCATAGTGTCAACATAACATTTTTGCTCTAGATCCAGGCCCCGGTAACCTATCTTCATGAGCAATGCTGTCTTCAGTTTTAAAGGGGACACGTGTGTGTGTGTGTTATTCCTTAAGCAACAACAGTACAGTTATTATTTATTAATATTTTATTTATTCTTCTCTACCTGACTCGTGCAAGCCAACATTCATTAATATTTATTGAAAGATTTAAATGAATAAAAGAAACATTCACACATTTAAGCAATATCTTATTCTTGTAAGAAAAACTACATTTGTGAATATGCATGAAAAAATCTATATATTACTACAGAAAGTTAAACTAGTGACTGGATTATCTGGATTTATTCTGAATAAGGGGATTTGAATTTATTTCTTTAAATTTATTTGTATCTTTTGATTTTTCTACTGTGAATAAAAATTTGTTTTATAACAATTTTTGAAAATAGTACTTTTTTATTTCTAAAGAATTACAAATATTTTCAGCATGTACAGTACAAATTTTGATGTTGGGAATGCCAGGATGGCTCAATGGTTAAGGATTTGCCTTGCAGTCGTGAGGTGAGGGGTTCAATTCCTGGCCCCTGCCTATATGAATCCGTATGCTGAACTGCGGGGCATTTGGTAACTACTGGGATGGCACAGCGGTAAAGGTTTTCGCCTCCCAAGAGAAGCCCCTGGTTGGGTTCCTGCCCTGGGCAGCCCCACATCCACCTGTGTGGAATAAAACCATGTCACAACAAATGATGTGCAGTTGTGGAGACAGCTCTGGGCCCTCTCCCCTTCTCTCTCTCTCTTTCATTTTCTCACCTTCTCTCAAATAATAAGATAAATCTTTAAAACAAAATTTTTGGTGTCATAAATGTCTCTTTAACCCTAATGATTTGGTTTCTCTATCTTGCTGTCCTCTAAGATCCCAAGATCCCATTATTCAACGGCTAATATCATAATAGACTACTAGAATTACTGTACAAAACCTGTGAGCCCAGCAACCTGAGTTCCACATGCAGTACTAGAAAAAGGCATGTTTACAGAATTTATTTATATCCTCTATTTTGTGACTCTTTTCTGCTGTCATGCTATAGAACTAAACAGTTAATTTCATACTTCAGATTTTATGATTTTCTTTATGTTTCAGAATTTTATTTCAAAACCCAAGTGGTTATAGCATTCAACTGTATATTGTCATGAAAAACTATAGATAAAGGCTTTATTATTTCATTTTCTGTCAACTCTTTTTCTTATTAATAAAAAATGAAGGGCACCCGGGGTGGCTCAGCAGGTTAAGTGCTCACTTTGCAGCCCCAGAGTCCAAGGATCAAATCCCAGTCCCGGCCCATGCGGATCCATATGCTGAACTGGGGTGTGCCCCAAGTTCAGTTCTTGCTGGGTCCCATGAGGGAGGCCCCAGACCGGTTCCTGCCTGGCATGGCCCTGAGCCTATCTGTGGAATGAATCTATATTGAAAGCTGATGACATATAACTATGGAGACTGCTCTGGGTCCTCCCCCTTTTCTCTGTCTCTGTCTGTCTCTCTCTTACACAAAAAACAATAAAATAATAATATAATATAAAAGTTAAAAGCTATAGCACTTCAAAATAAAGAGCTATGGGGAAATTCAAAATACCATAACATGATCAAAGAGAGAAATAAAGGTCCAATGTACTATTTAAAAAAAACAAAGAGATGACTTTAATAAAAAATTAAAAAATTAAAAAAAAAACCAACTTCTTTATACAGTTATTTTTAAAGTATAGGCATATTTAAAATTAAGCTTCACATTTATCTTTTACCAAAACCACATACAATTATTAGATTCTAAATGCTGAGTCAAAACATTTTGGCAGCCAAATTCTTTACATTTAAAAAGATTCAGCCAGCTTGTATAGTTTATATACCTATATTTGTTTCTTTGCCCAGGTTCATTATGAGACAAACTTCCCATTTTCTTATTTTTAAACTACTCACAAAGAAGTTTATTACATTTTAGAGTGGTTTTGGTCCACCTACTGTAAAGTCTCATGCTTAATAAAATTATTACTTCCTACTTTGTTCCACGTACTTTAAAAGAGAGAGGAACTTTAATTTTTCTGCATATATGTTTGGAAAGATTTTAATATAGTTCTCTTTAAGAAATTTCTTAGTCTTATTCCTACAGCCTGAGATCATAGCAAGGTCTGAGAGTAGGAGTATTGTAGTTGTTTGGGGGTGAGTCAGTCATAGCAGCTGTCTGCATTTGACAATTAAGATTTTGTTCCGTGTCCTAGACATCAATTCATAAATGATTGGGTGAGATGTAATTGGAACTCATACCTGTGTTCAGCCATTGTGCACAGTTCTTGAATGGGATATTGTCTTCTTCTGCTGTGCTAGGCACAGTTTGAGACTTCAGAGTAAGCTGACCAGCCATACCATTTTAAAAGGGACGGAAAACAATGGTACTGTCCTGTTTCAAACAGTACATGTGGTCAGCTTACTGACACCTGGAACTTAGCCCAGTGAGACTAGGCTGACCACACGTACCGTTTGAAATGGCACAGTACCAGTGTTTTCTGTCCCATTTAAAACAGTACATTGGGGAAGCCGGGATGGCTCAGTGGGTTAAGCGCTCACTTTGCAGCGCCGGGGACCGAGGATCGAATCCTGGCCCTGGCCCTGGCCCGTGCGGACCCATATGCTGGGCTGGGGAGTTCCCCCAGCTCAGCTCTCTCTCTCTGTCTCTGTATCTCTCTCTCTCTGTCAAAAAAATAAATAAATATTAAAACAGTACATAGAGTCAGCCTGAAGTTTTTTCATCATGCTATTGAATGGCTTTTGTTTTTGTTGCTTTTTTTTCCCCTCGAGTATATGTGCCTTTCAGCTTTGTTTGCAATGATAGATCACTTTTGCTTCAAAGAAACAAAGCTTATAAAAATCTTAAAAGACATTTTTGGACATCAAATGGTTCTTACAAATGATTAGGTAATTGTCAGTTAATTAGGATATATGGATTAAATTTATCCTTCTAAATACTCATTGGTTTAATATTGTAGGAAAGTTCTTAGGATGCCTCAGTGTATTTGCTGTTACTTACTGACTTTCTAAACAGCAAAAAGTCTTAGAGAAAATATATATTTCAAAATTTATGTTCCTTTTCCCAATTATCCCAAATGTTTTGAAGAATAGTTTATACGTAGGCATTTATACATAGGCATAAATAGCAGTTAATGGGACCAACTTTGACCTAAGACACACCTTATTTAAAAATTACCTTTTTGTGAGAGTAGTTGAATCATGACTTACTCCTTTAAGGAGATACCTTAACCCAAGGCTTTCCTGGTTACAGTACATCCTAGCATTATATGTTGGCACACTTCAGTGATATTGACTTACATCGCTTAATTAAATTAAAACTGTTACTTTCTTTGACACATTTTGTGGAAATTACACTTTCATACACCAATTCATAGACTGATGAATGTGACTTGCTCCTGAAAATCTTAAGTATATTATCTTTTTGCTCTAACAACACATTGAGAAATGATACAATTTTTCTTTCTTGCTTTATTTTTATAGGACCATCTGCTGATTTGTGCCTTGGATGAGCTCTTTATACACTTTCTAAAAGTTGCTAATGTGTGACCAATGCTAAGGGTGACATTTGCTCTGGTGTGGCATTAGCTTCATCCGTGCATTGTTATGTGACCTACTAGCAAGTGTTTCTCTCTTTTCTTACAATAGTATGAAAGAACAGCCGAGAGTCAAACTCCTTGCCATGACCTTTTAGGCTCTAAACAATCTGGCCTGGACCCACCTTTTTGACTCATTTTGTAGCTCCCAATGCCTTGCTATTCTCCACCCACTAATTGACCTTCAGTTTCTCAAATACAGCAAACATGATACTACCTGCCCTACCCCAGACTGTAGAACCAATGGAGCTCAAAGATGTCTTCCCTGTCTAGCTACTGAAAGATGCTACAGATCTACCCCTTCATTCTTCTTCTTTCATACTTAGAACAACCCCCCCACCCACACACACACACATTCCATATATCACCACTGGAGTTATTTTAATCTGCTTGTTTCCTACCTGCCTCTCTTCATTAGCAAAATAAGCTTTAAAGAACAGGCTTTGTTTATTTTATTTAATGATATGAATAAGGATTTGACACATAATAGATTCTAAATAAATGTTATATAATCCATGTATGAATGAATGGGCCTCTGATATAAAATGCATAAATTTCCTAAGGAAATGGTTTGCTATAATAAATGGCAAGACTAAATTTTTTTTTTTTCTTGAAAGAAGAGCTTTAAGTTCTCTGGTCAAGAGACTTGCACCTCTGGTTAGGGAAAGGCTCTTGTCCTCACCTCAGCACAGTGCCCTGTGGAGAGAATGGGTCTCTTCAACCATTCCTGGAGAAATGGGTTCCTATCAGGGACCATAAGGTGACGTCACAGAACGAACAGGCGGCTGCTAAAGAGGTGATCACTGGGACAGCCACACGGCAAGTTCCTGGAGCATCAAAAAGACGTCAAGTGATCATTGTGGAAGACACTGCAGGGAATGGGAGGTCAAACTTTAGTAATTTTCTCATGCATCTCACAAGTATGGAAATTATTACAAATTTTAAAAATCATTATTACTGTTATGCTACCTTTTCATTGTATTCCCCAGATTGGCATATTGTGGCAAACTTCGTTGCATATTTTCAGAAGAAAATCACTGCCAAACTGCTTGAAAACAAAAATATTCCTGAGTGGCTACGGTTATACTCCTCTCTGAGTCCAATAACCCCATGTTTAAATTATATGTTCTCTCCTCTCTCGTCATTTTAAAACATTTCAGGGAATGTCGGGATAGCTCAGCAGGTTGAGCACTTCACCTGCAACCACGAGGTCAGGGGATCTAATCCCAGCCCCAGCCCCTGTGAACCCACATGCTGAACTGTGGTGCAACTAGCAAGTGCCAAGATGGCAGCGAAGGTTCTCACCTCCCATGCTAGAGGTCCTGGCACCGGCACGGCCCCAAATCCATAACTAATGAAGTTATTTCCCCTCAAATAATGTGCAAATGAATGAAGCATGTGTTTTCCCTTTTTGTTTCTTTTATTGGTTAAAGAATAAATAGTTTACAGATGGCATCAGTAAAAGATCATTTGTACCTCCTCATTCAGTTCAACTTAAAACGAGTCAAAAAACATTTATGAAAGAGATACAATTGAGCCAAATTAAGATGTTGGACATTTGCGAGCCTGCCTGTGAAAACAAGTGTGCTGATTTCCATGACAATGTAACATAATTTGGTGATTGAATCTGACCTAATTTGGTAGGCAGGAAGTTCTAGTCCAACATCAGATCGGAGAATAATCTCATTCCAGATAAAAAGACAAATGAGAAAAATCAACATTTTCTTTGAGTAATACAAATTTTTACTTTTCTTAGATGTAGGGTATCCTAATGGTAGCATTTCATGAAGTGGGAAGTTTGAAGAAAGCTGGAGATCATGGCATTGTTCTAAATGTTTTATTTCTTGCATTGGAGGACAATAGTTATTAAAAATGGTAAAGGAGAAGGGTCAGTGGGTGGCAGTTGTGGAAATGAATCCTTTTAAGTAAAGGTTCAGGGAAGATTGCTCACCTGCATTGATTAAGGTAAGAGCTATTATCTGAGACTATCCATTGGCTTTTCATCCAAAATGCTAAAGATAGCACAGGCAGCCGCAGCTTCCATAGGGCACAAGCCTGGTACTGCCAGAACTCGGGGAAGTTGCAGCAGCAAATGCTCTGGAAGCTCTGGGGTGATTAATTGATAACTTGTATGGGCTCAGTGGAGCAGCTTCAACACCATGATCACTGTACAGGCAAGGAGCTCTCCTTTAGGCCACCTTCATAGGTCTGCCAGTTACAGTATGTATTTTTAAACAGTAGCACAGTCATGGTGTATACACACTGTCTAATCCTGAGATGTGTGATGTGTCAAGTGTATTTAACTATGACTTTAAACTTATTAGGTACCAAATTGGTTTACATTTAAAACTGAATGAAGTTTCGAAATACCTGCTTCAAGCTCTTGCATTTGCTATTTCTACTTCCCAGAACCTTCCCCCAGATATTGGCATGGCTCACATCTTCACTTTCTTCAGGGCCCTGTTGAACCCTATATAAAATATCTTGCATGTACCCCCATTACTCTCAGCGGCCATCTTTATTTTTTAATAACACGTAATATCACATGATATATTCTATGTAAAGGGTGTCCCAGAATTCACGCAACATTAAAATTTTGCGTCATTTGTGCAGTAAAGTGTTGCCAATGAAAAAAAAAGACAGCGTGACAGTTGACAGTTCAGGGTTATTAAAAATGGAGAGCTACACAAAAGAACAACGCATTTTCATTGTTGAGCAATGAAAATTTACAATTTTTAATTATAAACCTGTGTTTCCTATCAAAATTACTTCTTGTGTGAATTTTGGGACACCCTTTATTTATTTATATGTTTATTGCTTGTTTTATTTCTACTGAAAGGCTTTGGACAGTAACTTAAAATTGACTGCTCTGAGGTTTGATTACCCAAAAATTTCCTACGCAGCTGATATGGGGAAATGGGGACTATGAGAGCAGAGTATCTTCAGTAAGTTTGGCTGAGAAGGGAAGATGAAGTGGAAGTGGTGGAGGAAGCTATGGGCAGACAAGTTATTTGTAGTATGCTAAGAATTGAGGTGTTAAAATGCCCAGCAAAGGATCCATCTGAGAGGAAGTAAGTGAATTTATTAGAGAGTGTAATTCACAACATAAGGTTTCTGAGGGATTAGAAAAGACCAACTCCAAAGCACAAGTAGGGGAGGGGGGAGCTGGTTTTAGGGGACAGGGGAGCTCATTTTCTTTACGATCGTATTTCATAAGACAGAGGCATCATCTTTTTCCTATTGTTAAATAAACTGTCCTTGCTCCCTCTCTTCTTTCTCCTTCTGTTCTCTCTCATCCTTTCTCTTTCTCTCTCTCCTTTTTATTTATTTTACTACTACATAATCAGTTCAAGTGTGACTATCTCTGATTGTAGGTAGAAAGTGAACACTTACCACTCAGCTCAATGCTTTCCCTAAACACTGATAACAGTGGTTTTATAGCAAAATCATTGCTGCTGCTTAGTACCAATATCTGTACCCTTATAGTTTCAAGCTTTATTTGTTCAAGATGTTGTTATTTTGGCCTTTGTGTAGTAGTATCCTAATTGACAACCTTTAACATTTATCATACTATATTATCATCATATACTAGCATACTTATCTCCTCCATTCTCCATTGAGAACAGACTTCCCCTCTCCCTACTAGAAATATTATTCTTAAGAATATTGATAACTATTACATTTATAGGAAATTGGAAATAGCGAAATAGGAAAATATGACATAAAACAATTGACTTGGCTAGGCTTCAACAAGTACCAAATTGTGGCACTGTCATGAAAATTATATAGCAGAACATGAAAATATCAGCATGCTGTGAAATTATAATTATCACAAATGAAAAGTTATAGATTTTCTTTAAATGCCTTATTTGTTTATTCTTGATTTTTTCAATAATTTTTAATTCACTCAAATATTTTATTTTTTATTTTATTTATTATTAAATTTACTGGGGTGACATTGGTTGGTAAAATTATATAGGTTGGGAAGCTGGGATGGCTCAGCGGGTTAAGCGCTCGCTTTGCAGCCCCGGAGACCAGGGATCGAATTCCGGCTCCGGCCCATGTAGACCCATATGCTGAGCTGGGGTGTGCCCCCAGTTCAGTTCTTGCCGCGGCCTATGTGGGAACCCCCGGCCCAGTTCCTGCCCTGCACAGCCCTGTGCCCACCTGTGGAGTGAAACTATATGGAAAACTAATTCTGTCGACTATGGAGACTGCTCTGGGCCCTCTCCCTTCTCTCTGTCTCTCTCTATCTGTCTCTCTGTCTGTCAAAAAACAATTAAAAAAAAATAAATTAAATAAATAAATAAATCTTTAAAAAATTATATAGATTGCAAGTGTGCAATTCTATAATACAGCATCTATGTGTTGCATTGTGTGCTCATTCAAATATTTTAGAGTTTACTCAGAGCCAGGCATTGTCTTTGGGGCAGAACATACGTGGAAGATGGTCTCTGCTCTCAAAGGGGTGAAGACCTGGCTAGTAAGCTAAGAAGATAATAGCAAAATAAAACATGACAAATGCTTAGGTAGAGATATAACTAAATATGAAATTAATTAAAATGTATCTAATCCAGACATTGCTGTAACGAAGGCTGGAATTATAGTAGCTTAACCAAATGGAAGTTTATTCTCTTAGTCTAAGCACTGGCAGCCTGGAGCTGGTATGGCAGCTCCACAACGTCGGCCGGTGACCCAGGCTCCTACCATGCTAGAACTTTGCCAGCCTCACCTGTTGCTTCTATTTTTATCATCTGAGATGACTCTTTCAGCTCCCTCTGTGATGACTATAATCCAGCAAGCAAGAGGGGAGAAGGGAAGGAGAGGACATGAGCCATACTCGAAAAGATCAGAAGGTGGTTCATAGCACTGTGGTCACGGACCAGTGATTGGAACTTTGTTACACAGTCAACTAGGGAGGCTAGAGATATAGCCCCTTCAGCTGAGTGGTTATGTGCCATCTGCACTTAGGATGATGCCACCAAAGGGAGAACAAGTCTTTGCCAGCCTGGATGAAATGAGGGGCCCAAAACAGCTTTATAAGACAGTGAGGTTTGAGCTGGAAACTTATTTTAAGAATAAGGCCTTGGTTTTAAATAGTATTATATTAATACTATTCACACATTATTCAATATAATACAACAGGAAAGCCGGGATGGCTCAGTGGGTTAAGTGCTCACTTTGCAGCCCCGGGGACCGAGGATCGAATCCTGGCCCCGGCCAGATATATATATATACACATATTACAACAGTCCTGTTAGGTAATCAGGGCAAATGTGATTATTCCTACATTACAAATGAGGAAAGAGAGACTGGGGTTAAATGACTTAATTAAGGTCATATGTTTAATACATGATCCTAAAATATAACATTTCTGACTTCTCAAGTCCAACATTATTGCAGAGAACACAGCAAAATCTGACCCATGTAGAATAAAATGCTACGTAAGCAGAACTACGCCTTATTTCTAAAGACATTTGATATTTGGAGATTTGACTTCAGGTTAGTGGCATTCAAAAATAGCAGTCCATAAGAGTAAGTTGAATGATGATAGAACTAACTATGAAATTTCTATTTTTATGAATTTAATTCTTACTGAGAAAACATTGAAACTTTTCAAAATAGTTTACCTTAGAAGGAAGAAGGAGACCAGGGAACTTGAGAGGTAGTAATGACCACTCACCAGCTCTCTGGCCTGTTTTTATTAAGTGTGATCACTTCATTTGCATAGGTGACTCCTGCTGTCAACTGCTGTCTTGCAGAAAGACTATGGATCTGGGAACCCACTAAGAGCTTTGCTTTCTCACCTTTCACAGGCAGAGACTCAATGGCATCTCCTATGCACAAGTAATGCTGGCTGCAACCGCTTTTGTTAAACTAGGGTCTTAAAATTCTTGCAGACAGGAGTTTTTGTTTGGTTTTGGTTTTTGGTTTTGTTGTTTTGTTTTTTGTTTTGTTTTGTTTGTTTTTTAGCAGTTGTGTGTTGTTGTTTTTTACATCTGATGTGGGGTTGCAGCATATTATTTCTACCTTATTGTTGGGTCCTCATTTCATAGTGTACATCAGTGCAAGGGTGGCCTTCTGTCACCCACACTTAGCCTGCTTTCTAAGTATTACTGCTTTCAAAATTTTTTTAAAAGAATTTTTTCACAGTTTCATGATTAATTTTCTGCAATAAACAAACAAACAAACAAATCTACGTATCTTGTGATGTCCATTCCCCAGGTTCTTTTGGAAGAATACACAATAATAACATACGTCCTGCAACCCAAATTCTCCACATGCTTAAAGTTTTACATTTGTGTAAAGTTTTTTTCTTTGTGAGATGATATATATCAGAGAATATTTACTCAAATAGATTGATAGATCCATCAAAATGAATTCAAACCTCAGTAAAATGTGGTCAGTGCTGTATTTAATTCACAATTGGGAAGTGATGGGGAAGACAAAGAAAGAGAATGGAATATTGAATAACAGCCAAAATATATGTTTACTCTGACAGCTTGTAGAGTTAAGAGAGAGCATACTTCCAGAAGGGACTTGTCTTTTACTCAGAATAATTTTTGCATTACACTAGTCACCTGTGCCTAAACCTTCTTCTTCCTCCCCTTGTTTCCTCTTATTAAGAGAGGGAAATGGTATATTTTCACAGCAGGAAGGGACGAGCTGCCAATGCATGGGTGCCCCCCATTCTCAACACAAAGCCCCTTAAAGAAAACCTTATAGATATTCTCTACCATTTGTTCTACCCAAGGAATGTGGTGTGAAGGGAGACAGTTCTAATCGGGAAGAGGCATGGGTTTCCTGTCACAAGAGCTGGAAATCAAATGAAGCCTTTCCATCTCCTGCCTGAACAGGCTCCTCATTTCCGTGGGGGTAGGATTTTCCTTTCCTTCACTTTGGTGTCACACTCTAGGGACTGCTGTGGTCATTATCACCATCATCATCATTGGGGGACATGCAAGACTTCACAGAAGCCTTGATCTTTATACCTTGTCCCCAAGGAAGGATATGGTTTTCTTTTATTCCTGTCATTGACCAGCTCTCCTCCCCAGGTAATAAATAAGGTCACCAGGCTGGTCAGCAGCTGCCCTCCCTCTATTTGTCACAAATAGTTGGGTTCTTTCTTCTTCTATTTGACTTGAGACCTTCATTCACCCCTCACTTCCTTTCTTATTCTAGTTCACTGCTTCAAAATTCTCTTGGCCAATATTGAAATTCCCCCAGATTCAACAGTATTTTCTTTACTCTAACTTAATGTTTAGAGAAAACTACATGACGTTTAAAATCAAATTTGGTAAAGATAGTGACAATAGAAGTATTTTCCACAGAAAATTAGAACTTTTTTGGAAACTTCACATCTTCTTCATCATCTATCATCTATTTTCTGGTGATTTTAAATAGCCCATAAGGCCTAAATTTTTAAAGCAATTTACCAATTAATTATGTCTTGCATCTGGAAATGGAAATATTTAATTATTTTACCACATACCCCCATGTGGATCAGCTGAGGTAGCATTTATAATGGGGAATTACAAAAACTACCAATTCATGAATTTGTATTTGTATCAAGATAGAGCCCTCGAGAGCTCTTAGTTAGTAGATCTGTGGTAGCTTATAACCTTCAGTGTATATATAGATATGTAGCTAATGAAAATTTATAAATGAAAACTTTTTTCTCTGCATAATATAGGAACAGAATGTTTATCAAATAAGGTTATTTTAATTCTGTTGCAATCTTTTATTCATTCCCACATTTTCCTTAACTTACCAGTTTGCACATTGCCATCTCAGAAGTATTTTTTACTGATTTATACTTATATTTATATTTATATAAATTCACATAAATATAGGAGTAGATGTAAACCTAGAATTGCAAAATTCCCTGCTTGGAAAATCATCAACAAGACAATACCCTCCAGCATCTCCATTTGTAGGAAGATGGTTGGTCTGAATGAGGCAGCTTCTTGCTGTTCTTTGCAGCCTGTTTCTTGTGCTCTCTCGGATGCAGTCCTTTCTTGGATGTTCTTTATTGTTACCTAAGACTCAGCTCAGACCTCACCTGCCAAAAGGGGCCCTCTCTCTCCACTCACCTAAGCACATGTGCTCTGTGGTATCATTCTGATGCATTTTCTTCATGACCCCAATTTCTTTCTGATAGTATCTTACTATTGTTCCAATACTTAGTTATTTTGAAGAGTCTCAACTATTATGTTATATTCAGTTAATTCAGTTATATTCAGTTTTGTCTCCACGATGCCCTCAGTGCCTAAAATAGGGCCCAGCACTGAGAAAGTGTTCAATAAAGAAATGTTAAATTGGAGGGGAGGGGGTGTCTCCTGGGCAAATGACACAGCAAACATTTTTACAAGATACACTACTGTGTACCACAAGGGCAAAATAGTTCCAGCTGTCTGTCCTATCCGTTGTCACTGTTTTTAAAGGAAAATGGGAGACTTCTTAAATTCTTATGTCTGAAAAGACATGAAGAGAAACTATTTAAAAATATATAATTTTTAAGAGATAAAGAGAGGTGAGGGGAAAAGATGATGGTACTGCTGAAATTGTTAAAAAGTTAACAGATATATATCTATATCTATATCTATATATATATAGATATATATATAGAGAGAGAGAGAGAGATTTATTTTATTATATATATATATATATATATA